>JAASGT010000887.1:0-14450 GCA_023334315.1 Globisporangium alternatum
ACGCCTCATAAAAATTTCTTATAATTTGTGCACGTCTCATAAATTTATCGCATAAATTGCGCACGCCTCATAAATTCGGCTCATAAATTACGCACGCCTCATAAATTGCTGGTACTTTGGTATCACGATTACTAAGCGACCTTCTGAGGCGAGTCAAGCACTTCTCTCAAAGCCGCCGCCCAGCGCGCAGACGTAGGACGCGCGCTCAGCGCCCACCAGTACCAATGGCGACGCTCGCTGGGTCCGTGGCAGTGGATGTCGTGCTTCGCGAGCGCGACGCCATCGCCGCGTTGCCCAACGTCGTGCGCGCGATCCGGCGCTTCGCTGAAACCCCGCTAGTCAACAAAATCTGCCACGCAATGGCGTCACTCGCCACGGGAGCTGAACTGGACGTCATTGCAATAGAACACAATGAAGACCTGCGACTCGAGATGCTCGAAGGCTACCCACCCCAGCAAAAGCCTCTGCCCGAGGCTCAGAGAGCGCTCGTGGGGAAACTTGTCATGTACGCGGCAGAGCACGGCAGCGCTCGGGTGATCGAGTGGGCGCTCAGTACCTCAGTGCTCTTCCACGTGGAATGGGCGGTGCGGATCGCTATTCGCTATAACCGCTTGGAGGTTGTCCAGCTGCTGTACTCAAGGATGAGCAAATGGCTCTCGTCGTCCCAGGAAGTCTCGCTGTTCAACGAAGCAGCCGCGTGTGCTCACCAAGATATGGATATCGTACAGTGGATGTTCGCGAATCGCATCCACGAAAGCGTGATGTGCAACGAGACTGCATCGGAAAATGCCGCACGACGAGGCCACTTGCACGTGCTCAAGTGGATCCACTCGGTCAGCGACAACAACCGGCTGTTCGATCGCGTCCTAGAACAAGCTGCACTTCACGGCCAGCAGGGCGTCATGGACTGGATCTGCGAACAGCGCGTGGACTGTGCCGTGTGGCTGGCGATGCAATCCGTGGCAAAGAAGCGCGATTTTACGACGCTCGCGTGGCTGCACGACAAGTTCCCTGCCGCCAGGATCTCGCTCGTGAACTTGGAGGAAATGGTCTTCTTCGGTCTGCACCTCGACGTGGTCGCCTGGTTCGTGAGGCATTATCCCGATCGGTACGCGGCCGACGGTGTGGCCATGGGAGGCTTTTGCGGCGACCTCGAAGTTGTGAAGCGCCTCGCAGCGCGTCGATCCCCAACGCGCAAAGAAGTCAAGAATGCGATGACGACGGCCGCCAAGCACGGCCACCTCGCTGTGCTGCAATGGCTCAGTCATTACTTTGGCGTTTACCACGTTTCAAGCCGAGTACTCTGGCGCGCTCTTTGCCGTGGCCACCTGAACGTAGTGTGCTGGATCATGGAGCAGACGCCAGAGCTGATCACGACGGAGCGCTTGGCTCGGATGCACACAGCGTGTGTGAGGCAGCCGAAGAAGAATGTGGACCCGAGAGGTGACATCAAAGAGCTCACGCGCTGGATCGAAGCCAAACAACTGCGCCTTGACAATCAATAGAAGATCGGGTTAAACTCGTTTCTGTCCGATCTCCGAGGTTGCCTCGATCCTCGAAGTCAATTGCTAGTGCTACCACCTGCAGTTATTTTACGACAGTCGAGTGCAGGAGGATCATCTGGAAGGACAGCGTGTGAACTCGACAAAAGGGGACTGGGCGATGTGGCAAACCAGAGATCGTCCAAAACAACCTTTACCTTGGAAAAGAAGGTCGTGATAGATGACAGCGCGCGACCAGGGAAGTGTTGCTGCTGTGGCGGTCCTGACTGCGATGGAAGACAAGTGGCACTGGCAGCGTTTCATGTCCACTGCGGAAGGGTCCGAGGGACACATGGTGCTACTTTCTGTTGGAGCATCGAGAGGAACTCCGGGCCAGGTAGGGCAGGAGCCGTCTTTGTAGGACACTCGTGTCCCCATGCTTTATGTCAATGGTGTGGTCGTCTTTCACCCATACAATGACGAACGCAGCACAGGTCCAGCCCCACTGCTGGCAGAGCACTCAAGGCGCGCTTCGTGCTCCAGCTCCGTGTGTCCCTTGAATTTGACACTCGCCACTATGTGTAGCTTGGTGCCACTCTTCACCAAGCACGTGGAGATTGTGTATTTGAGAGAAGCCTTTTGTTGAAAGTCAAATGTTCCTTTGTACATCAATTCTCTAGTAGGATCTCACATCGCCTTGACGGATGCTTCCACATCGCCAGGTTTCAGTGGATTGTGAAAGCGGTTAACATGAAGCTGCTTGCTGCAGCTAGTGGAGATGGTTGTCGACATGAGGCGCTTGGATCGCGACACAAAAATGCCAAACGCGAGCCAGCACCAGCTCTCTTCGCGGTCCGCCTGATCGAGCTTGGTGAGAATTTCCTGTAGCTAAAGGGTCTCGATTGCGCATCCGTACCGGAGCGCAGAGCAGAGCGCAATGACGTGCTGGAGCCCGGAGGAGATTTTGTTTACGACACTGAGGAGGAAATCGAGACTGAGAGCAGCAGTGACAAGAGACGGAAGCGCCGAGAGAGTCCGCTCCGCTGAAGCGAATTGTGAAGAGGCGGTCCAGCAGACGCAGCGCATCCAGGAGCTGCTCCAATTTTCGTGTTGAACGGCTCGAACGTCAGCAGCACACACAGGAATGACCAACTCGCTGAATAGACAAAAAAGACAGTGACTGGCTTCTCGACATCAATTTACAGTAACCGATCTGACCATCGCTCAGATTTGTGATTCACGCTCGATGATTCTCAGTTGCTGAGCTTCGATCCAGCGCGTGAGCTCTTTGATGTCACCTCTCGGGTCCACATTCTTCTTCGGCTGCCTCACACACGTTGCGTGCATCCGAACCAAGCGCTCTGTCGTGATCAGCTCTGGCGTTTGCTCCATGATCCAGCACACTACGTTCAGGTGGCCACGACAAAGAGCACGCCAGAGAGTCCTGATTGGGACGTAGTAAACGCCAAAGTAATGACTGAGCCATTGCAGCACAGTGAGGTGGCCGTGCTTGGCAGCCATAATCATCGCATTCTTGACTTCTTTCCGAGTGGCAAATCGACGTGCTGCGAGGTTCTTTGCAGCCTCGAGGTCACCGCAGAAAGCTCCCATCACCACGCCATCGTGCGCGTACTGCTCGGGATAGTGCCTCACGAGCCAGACAACCACGTCCAGCTGCATCCTCTCGCGGACCAGTTTCTGCAGCGTCCGCAGAAAGAGTCTGTCTGTCGGATACTTGTCATGCAGCCACGCGAGCGTCTTAAAGTCGCGCTTCTTTGCCACACATTGCATCGCGAGCCACACAAACGAAGCCGCGCGTTCCTCGTAAATCCAGTCCAAGACGTGCTGCTGGCCGTGGAGCGCTGCCAGCTTTAGGACGCAGCCATGCAATTGATTGCCACGGGCCGCGTAGATCCACTTGAGCACGTGCAAGTGGCCTCGTTGCGCAGCGAAATTCAATGCGGTTTCGTTGCACATTGTGCTCTGACAGATGCGATTCGCAAGCATCCAGTCGAGGATCGCCATGTCTTCGTGAGCAAGTGCTGCAGCGTAGTTGAAGAAATTAATTTCCTGGAATGGGTAGATAGTCCCCGCCTTCAGTCGCGGGTACAGCAGTTGGACGACCACCAAGCGGTTGTGTTTGATCGCAATGTCCACCAATGACTGGACTCGGATGCTTCGTGACGTGTCGATCGCCCACTCGACGGCTCGGACGCTGCAATGCTGTACTGCGTACCGGGCAATTCTCCCCACGAGCGCCGTGTGAGTCCAAGGAAGAGGCTTTTGCTGAGATGTTTGCTCTTTCAGCGCATCGAGTCGCAAGTCTTTATTGTGTTGTGCCACGATCTTGTCCATTTGTGCCCCCGATACGAGCGACTTCATTGCGTGGTTGAGCCTGTTGAGCAGCGGTGGTTCAGCGAATTGACGGATGGAACGCACGACGTTGGGCAACGCGGCGATGGCATCGCGCTCGCGGAGCACGATGTCGACTGTCATGGGTCTTGAAGGATCCACCATTGGTGCGGCGCGCATTGCTTTGCCAGTGGATAGCTGAAGCTGCCGCAGACTCGGAGATTGCGGAATGAAGAGGCAGAGAATCGCATGGGTGGTTTGAGAAGCTCTTGAGTTGGACCATCATTCACGATTTCACCATCATTTCTTATATTCACTTATTCTTTGTATGGAATTGTTCCTATTTTTCTGTGAATGCATACATAAATTTGGTGCGATAATGAAGGTCTATTTCTGAGTGATGGTGCTTGAAGTGGCTTCACAGATAGGCTCCAACGTCAAGCCCGTCGAAGTAGATTCTCGATGTCGGGTACTTGTGTAGCCACGCGAACGTCTCAAAGTCCTGTGGACTTCCACCCGGTTTCTTTCGCACAGCTTAACTATTTGTGAGCAACCGGAAGAAGGGAAGCCCGCACACCAAGAAGCCGAGCGTGATGGCGCTCGTGGCGTCGCCCGTGGACGTGTGACTCGCGATGTCGCGCTTCATGAGCGGCGCAGACCTCTTCTCGCTCGCGTGCACGAGCCGAGCGCGCTGGAGGCTTCTCTCCCAGGACGTCTTCTGGCGCGACCGCTTCACATTCGCGGACATGGTTGCGAGCCATACTCAGACAGCAATACAGCGCTATATGCGTGCGTTCTCGTACAAGTTCATTGGCTTCCGTAGAGACAATCACACCACGCTTGACCGCCCCGCTCGTGGCTCAACTTCACAAGTCACGATTGAATGCAAGGAGTTGTTTGGCGATTACCAGTCGCTCTCCTACGATGTGTGGTTCAACCTCCTGGACGACAGTGGGCGGTGTTCAAATCGGAACGGACTTCATTTTGGCAGGAGAGAAGCATTTCCCAGCGCCGCGATACTTTGGATACTGCCCGTTTAATGGGCTGCTGGACAACTGTTGCTTGTGGACACGAGAGCTGGCATCAGAAGAAGTTGGTGCACTGGCACGCGGTGGGAGCATCGAGTCCCTTCAAGAAAATCCACCGATTTATTCCATGAGGCGAGACTTCAGCCTGGAGGATTCATTGAAAGCCACGAAGCCAAGCCGAGTGAGCTGCTCGCGGCCACGAGAACTGTATGCTGTCGTTTTGACGCATGCGTCGTGAACTAACCCTCAATGAAATGGAGTTGAGGCATGCAAAGTGAACGATTCAACTGTAGACCAACTGCACGCAGCCAAATGTGGTGACACTCTCACCGATTATCGCTCTACGAAGAGCAAAAGAAACCTTATTCACGTAAATTGCGTCACATGTGCTGTAGTAGAGTAACGGGTGACAGAGGGTGCGTCTTCGGAGATGCCTCGCTGCGAAGTGGAAAGTGGTCGAGACCATGCACGAGTCCAGCGTCCAGCGAGCTACTGCCCCTTTCAGGCTCCATCCCGCGGTAGACAGTGCTCAGAAACGCAAATTTGAGCTTCATCGGCAGTGGGACGACAGCAACTCGCTTTGGTACTTCTCTTCCATTCGCAGCCTCGCAGCTCGTACAGTTCGATAGCTCAGCTCATCGCCCTGCTCATTGGCACGATCGTCTCAACGCCGTCGCATCTCTGCTGCTGATGAACATCGAGCGATTTCAGTCGAGCCTGCTCTCACTAACATCCCTAATGCCTAGGCTTGCGTTCGTGATTTTCGTCGACCTCTCAATGCTCGTGCTCGTCTATTGCCTCTCGATCTTCGAACTCGATCGAAAGAAGCGTGCGATCAACCTTGCCATCTTCTCACCGGGCCAGTTCGCGACCCAGGCGCGCGTGGCGGTAAATTCCGTATATACAGCGGTCGTTGTGATCAGCCTCGACTCGATTCGCGTACAAGCGTTGTTCAGCTTCTTCACTCATGTGGGTACGAGCGTCGCGCTGTGCTTCCCGTTCACGGTACTTGTTCACCGCCTAGAACAGCCTCAATCACGACCAGCTACAGCTGTATACTCGTACCGAAGCCCAGTGGCGATCACGGTCTACGTCGCCAAGAGTGTCAGCTGCGTGGAACGTCAATACAGGAATCTAGGTAACCACAGTGATGCGATCGAGGTGACAGCAGAAGATCGAGGCTTCGAGCGGAATCAAGATCGGACGGAGTAGTCGACAGTTGCATATATTATCTCATCCAAGCCTCCTGTAGCGTGTGCTATCCCAGTCCCAGCATCCAGCCATTTGTGTGCACACCTCTTACTTCCTTTTGTTATCACGCGTTGTTTTTTCAGTGCAAAGCCTCTCGAGACCTCCAGAGCCATTCGCTCGTTCTTGGCTCGAATGCGACTTGAAACACACCATCAACTTCAGTCGATAATTCAGTTTTCATGGCTTCTGGGATACGAATTCCTCCTCATTACGTCTTCTCACTGTGCACCTACGTTTACGATTTTGAATTCTCACGAACGCTCACTCGAACTCTGTTTCAGTGCTCTACACCGTCTGCACTTCGCTAGCGACGGGCTCGGGTGGCGTCCAGAAGAACGAAAAGAGGTTCGTGATGATCTTGTCAGCGACCGAGTCGTCCTCGTGATGCGCCGCTGCACTTGTTGATGCTGTTGCTGTATTCGAAGGTGGTGCTGGATGGGAGTGGCGACCGCCACTGGTGGCGTCCTGGATACTGCTGCGGCCATTCGGAAGGTCCCTAGACGATCGTCTCCGCTCTCCATACAGCGTATCTGTCTCTCCATACCGTCCACCGTCGTCCTGATCGTGCCGATCCATTTCCGAATCCAACACGACTTCTTCATCCAAGTCGGCTTCAGAACTCAGTCCACCGAGGTTGGACGCGGATTTTCGGCGCACTGCGTTCAAGTCGCGCTTGAACGACAGTGTTAGCGGACGCAATCCGCCTTGCAGCAGAATCATCACGTGTCGGAACGAGGCCGTGTCCACCGGGTGCTGGTTTACTGCGATCAAGCGGTCAAACGGACGCAGGATACCTGTCTCGATCGCAGCCGTGCCCGGGAGTAGGCGGCGAACTGTCGCACCTCCGTCCGGGTTGTTCGCCTGGAAGTGGATCCCGATCGGCCCGCGCTCCTTGAACACCACGTCAAAGTACTGCACGCCATCTTCTTGCGGGAACCCTGGAGGACAGTAGGACGTCACGGTATTTTCGTTGTTGCTAAAGTCTTTCTGCTTGCGCTCGGACGGGATCTTCACGCGGAGCGAGCCGAACTCGACGGGGCCACCTTCCAAACCGTCATCAGATTCCTCGCGCGGGTCCTTCCACGTGGTCACATTGGTGTGGCGGTTTACGAAAAACACAGACCCGGCAGCAGTAGCACGCATCTCCCAGCCTTCAGGCAGCGGCGTCGCGAAGTCGTCGATCTTGTGCTTGCAGCCATCGTCCGGCGGGGCGCTGATGTCTTCACAGGTCGTCAGATCCACGCTGTCGTGACGAGAGTGCTGGGATCCTGAGGAGTACGCGCGTCGCTTCTTCTCCTCCAGTGCGATCTGCTGCATGCAACCGCTGGCTGAACGCGGAGACGACGACGAAATAGCACGTGACATGTTGTCCTTGCTAGTGTTGGCGCTGTGAAGGCTCAGTGCAGTTGGCACACGAGGGTCTTCGAGTTGAGGAGCGCAAGCGCGGTTGCTCTGCTGGAAGTACGTGATGCCATTCTCATCCGTCAGCTGATGCCACGTCGCTGACAGGTTTACGTTACGACACAGCTGGTCCAGCTGCTTTGTTTTGACAGCGTAGGCGCGCTTGAGCAGCGCCACTTTGTCAGCTGCAGCGTTTTCAAGTTGACTGCGCTCAGCGCCGAGCTGCTCGACTGCATGGCAGCTGCGCTCCAACTCATGCTCCAGCTTGTTGTGATCCTGCACGACACTCTCCAGCGACGAGCGCAATGAGACCAGCAGCTCGTCTTTCTCCTGCAGACGGTTCTCCAGCTTGCGAGCCTCGTCAAAGCGAGCATGCAGCTGATCGTGCGTACGCTGCTCCGAGCTCTCGTCGTCGGTCTCGGAGGTCGAGATCGCAGCGGGGCTCGAGTACGATCTCCCCTTGTCCTGCGAGGACTCAGTCCTCAGCGTGTGCACCTTGGTTTTTAACTCCTCGATAAACATCTTGGACTCGTCCAACTCCCGCTGAAGCTCCACGGTTACTTCGTCCACGAGCTCGCGAATCTGCGGCTGGGAGAGCCATTTCAACTCGGGCGTCGACTTGTTCCTCGCCTTCTCATTCGCTTCGAGCATTGGCACGGGCTCTTCGTCGCCGCTCGTGGTGTCGCCCTTGAACTCGTTCTCTTTGCTCGATTCGAAAAACTCTGGCGGTCCGATCGCCGTTGTGAACTTCTCCATCTCGCTCTCAGTAGTGCGCTTCTGCTTCAGCAGCTGACGGATCGACGTGCACAGCGGCAGAAGGAAGCGCTCAGTCTTGAAATCATCCTTCACAAACTCACACAGGCGCTGTAGCTGCTCGTCTATCGCGTCGAGAAGCTGCGAACTGTGAGCTTGCACATTCAGGAACTCGTTCCATGAGCCCACTTGAGGCGACAAAGGAGCCACGTTCACGTCTCCATTCGACACGTCACCGTTACTGTTCATGTGACAGTTGTTTGCCCCACTATCGTCGCTCTCTGATACGATCTTGGACCCGCTGCTCATGATCGACGAGAGCAAGGAGATCTCGGAAGAGAACTGCGGCGGCTGGTGAAGGTCCTGTGACGCCAGCGCCGCTGCCGATACGCTGTCAACTCGCCCCATCGACTGTCGCTGCTGCTGATATCTCTCCAGCAACATCTTGCCTCTCGCGATCAGCTCGTTCTCCGCGTTCATCACATGTCTAACTCGTGCTCCATTCTCAAATGCGGTCGCCGTCGAGTTGTGATCCTCGCTGGATCTGGCGCTCGTTGCGTGACCATCAGCAGTATCCACATCATGCGGCTGCTGGTGGTAGAGGTGGTGCAGATGGATGATCTCGTCGTGCGGCTGCAGGTGTCCGTTGCTTCTGCTGTGCGCTGCTGCTGCTGCTGTCGTCGTCATCGCGCCAGCGTCGTCGAGCGAGCCGCTCGTTATTCTCGAAGAGCTGTTTTGTTTTGGCCGCACAGGAGCATCATGCATTGTGAGCGTCTGTGCACGAGTGGTACACTGTACCACCAAGTCCAAAAATCCTCCAGTCTTCGATACAATATGCAACAGTAGAGGGGCTCCTCTTTTATAAACAGTATCGTGTTCGAAAGGTTTGAGATTGAAAAATATCCGATAATCCTGCTAAAGGTTTGATTTTCCCAGAAAAAGGAAGGAGAAACCTAAAGGCAGGCAATTTTTGGGTAATTAGTGTGTCACTCATAACGCTCTGCAAGTTGAAGCAAACGAGGTCTTCTCTGCGGAGCTTCAGCGAGACAAGCCCGTCTTGCTCAGCTTGTTAAACTCACTGGCATTCACCACGCTCGACAGCCACGCGAAAGACGGATGAGCCGGTGATCGCTCTGCGCTAGACGAGAAGTACCAGGTGCGACGAGCTCTCGTTGAGTTGTATGTGTCACTGTGGGATCTCAACAGGCTCTACAGTCGTGGCGTTGCTGAGATGCTTCGCAGAGACACGTATGCATGAATTCGATTGGGAGACCAGATGGTCGTCCCGCGCAGCAAAGCATAAGTCGAGAAGCAGCACTCCCGGTAGGCTTCTACCATGCTATCTACGTTGCTGTCCGATTGCTACAAGTGCTGCAATTGTTGGCTGCTGCTGTGCGACGAGCACGTTGACGACGACTCATACTGCGTGTGACTCGCTCCTTCGCCTTGCCGCCGGCCCGAACCCACATGGTCTGGGTTCCTTGGCCGCTATCGTCTTGGTCGGAATGTGCTCGAAGAAGACTGACGTTTGGTCGGCGTTGTATACTACGTCGACGCCGAGCTCAGCCACGCGCCGCTGAAGCTCGGAGGAGAGCGCAGCTGCCTTTGCGCTGGCGTCAGCAGGCGAGATTTGTCCTTGGCGAGTTCTTGTGCGGAAGGCGAGCTTGTGCCGACAGAGAAACGCTTGCCGCCGCACCCACGAAGCGGTAAACGCTGCAACAGAGACACCAAGCTCGCTGGCAACCTGTAGCACCTTGCGTTTCAGCACCAGAGCCGAGACGGGAGTTCCTACTGCGCGATATCCGTTGATCCACTTGAGCAAATCCAGCTCGGCGTCTCGCGACAGCGTTGTGGCTTTGCCGATTTCTCGCGAGCGGCGCAGCTCGCTTGTCGCTTGGGTCGCGCAGAGGCACTCGAGCTCCTCTCTGCTGTTCGTCCACAGATACACGCTCTTGCGCTTCGTGTCATTCGCTGTGCCGACAACGCCTGGGTAGAACATTTCGAGCGTCGCGAGCATGCCGTGTGCGTCGAAGTGGTCAACCACCGCGAGTCGAAAGCTATGTGTTGGCACATTCCTCACTTACTGTCGTGGTTTTCCCCGTCTTCTGTGGCTTTGTGTCGACCACGTGGCATGATGTTGAATGAGAAGCAGCAACGAGTGCATCAGGCGAAGTAATTCTCATCCACCAATTCAAGAGATTGGCTACGAGCAACCGCACGGTGTGTCCTCATGGCGTCAGAAAAACATAGATTTTTGTGTTTTATCGAAGCGTTCTGATGACAAATTCAAATTGTCGAAAATAATAAACGTCGGATACAACAAATGTTTTGCGGTAGTTTTTTTAGTGTTTGCCTTTAGGTTTCCTCAAAATCAACCCAAACAAGATTTTTGTCTTAAATCTGATTTGGGTTGATTTTGACTGTGAAAAGCGATAGTGGCGATCATTTCCGAAAAGCGCGCTCGAAGACAAGAGAGAAAGCGAGGAGAAAGAGAAGAAAGAACAGCCACGAGTATGTCGTTCTCTTTTGGCATTGCACCCGTCGCTTCATCAGTGCCAACAGCGTCGTCCTCGTCAGCACCAGTAACTATGTTCTCGGTACCAGCACCAGCGCCAGCAGCGTCGACAGCTCAAGCGACCGCATCCACGCCAGCTGCACAAGCAGAAACAGTGGCCGCATCGCTGCCTCCGTCCGCGTCGTCGACTACGTCTTCAACCGCTACCACTGGCTTCGGAGGGTTTGGCTTTTCCCCCTCCTCCAGCGGTTTTGGTAGTGGCTTTGCTGCGTTTGCGGGCTCGTCGACGTCGTTCTCCAGCGGATTCGGTGGTGGCAGTGATGCGTTTGGCTCGACCAATGCTGCACCCAGTGCGTTTGGCTCGACCAATGCTGCACCCAGTGTGTTTGGCGGCTGTTCTCCCTCAAGTGGGTTCAGCTTTGCCACCAGGGCCCCTTCTGCTGAAAGTCCCTTTGGGCTGCCCTCGGGCTACCAAGCGCAAACGGCAACAGGAATCGCAATGCCAGTAGCGACCTCCAGCACTACTGGATTCCATGCTGTGTACCCGCCGTCTACGTCAACGCTCGCGCCGCCGCCTGGCGTGCGTCTTCACCAGCCGTCGACTTACCAGGTGCCACCCACCTCCTCGACATTTGAGACGCCAGCCGTGCTTCCAGGACCCGCACCCCAGCAGCAACAACAGCCAGTTGTGAAGACCGAAGTGAAGAAGAAGAAACCCATCAGCTCGCTGGTGGTCGATGAAGATGAAGGCAGCGTACAGTTCCCGTCGCGCGACGGCGCCAAGTTCCGCTACCGCATCGCGCTCACGAAGAGCGACAAGATCAAGATCTGGATCCAGGACAAAGCGTGCAAGCATCAATGGTACGTTGCGGGAATGATCGCGTGCAAATATTTTGCTTGTGGGAATGCTGTGCAAAGTTGAGTTGTCTAACTCTTGTTGCCATAAACTGTTTGTTTCTTTTTTTATCTTTTAGGGAATCAAAGGAGCTTGGGCTGAGTGAGATCGTTCCAACAGAGAAAGCGATCCCGATGATGGAGCTGAAAGACTACTTCGAGGTACGTCAAGTATTCTGTGAGACATTCTCTATCCTCTATTGTACGTCTTATCGTGTCTGATGATCTTTTTTGTTCTTAACGAATGAGTAGAGTTTCAAGAGTTGCCTAATGGCGACCATTGTGGGTCCAACCAAAGGCTCAAGCAAGTACGACCTCGTGACGCCACTCAAGAAAGAGACGAGCGACGACAACGGGGACGACATCGAGTTACAGCTCACGCTCAGCGTGGTCATCTTCTCGAAGGTGCTTACGCCAACGTACTCCTTCACGCTGCACGCAGTGAAAATGAGCGAAATGGACCTTCTGAACGCCAAGATCCAAGACCAAGAAGACGAGATCGAGCAACTGCGCACTCAGGTCGACGCGTTGGCGAGTAAAATGGCGAATACGACGTTTGGGTATCCTGCTCCAGTACCAACTACGAATCTGTTCTCGACCTACAGCTCCATGCCAATGTACATTCGCGCAGAGACCACACGCGTCACGAATCCGGACCAGCTGCTCGTTTGGAAGAAATCGGATGACGGGGTTGGCTTGTTCGGCGGCATCTGCCAGCTTCACGACTCCGGTGCAATCCGATTCTTGCGCGACGGGCTCTACAGCGTTCAAGTTGTTGTGCACCACACGAACACCTACGGCTCGGAAAGCGGCACCAGCTTTTTCGGGCGAGGCTATGCTGAGCGAGCAGCTTTCTTCTTGCAGAAGAACGGGCTTGCGGTCGCGTCGTCCTTTGGCTCGAACGCCATCGGGTCCATCCAGTCGTCGCCGCTTTCCCACATCTTGTCGGTGAAGAGTGGCGAAGATCTCCGAGTGGTGTACTATGGCACTGGCATTGCGAAGGAGGGAAGCTACATCATCATCCACGAGATCAAGTGAACTGGAGACCAGTCAGCCGTGGTATCCTAAGCTGGTTTCGTCCGAGGTGGCCGAGCGAGTGCCTTTCGAGGCGCACCTTTCGTGAGTCGTGCCGCCGTCGGCGACTTCATATTCGAGATAGTAATTGCATATTAGTGTAGGCTTCGTAGGAGAGAGTTTAGGTTGCTTTACTTGGGCGCTGCAGGCGAACTCGTATGTGCCTTCCGGCTGTCAGCTCAGCATGGTGCATGTTGTGTGTTGGTATTCTCGCACGCTTTCTTGTGAGCTCGAGAAGAGAGAAGAAGGATGAAGAAAGGAACTTGTGGTCTTGCTCTTTGACACATTGTGCAGACAGTTCAGAGATCACTTGCTGTCACTCAACTTATCGAAAAACACGTTTTTTCACGAAGTGTATGACGAATTTGCCGAGTTCCTGGTGGCGAACCCAGCAAGAACCCCCGCGCTGCAAGAGCTCCGCGTGTTCACGCACCACACACTGGAGCCCGAACAGTACGCTGTGATTCGAGACGCGCTGACCGTGAACAAGACGCTGCGCTTCCTGAACCTATTGGCCCCCAACAGGTCAATTATGGAGGACGAGAGCTTTGACATCGCGTATGCGACGTACAAACGCATGAAAAATGAAAATCAAGGCGAGCTGCTGCCTTCGCCACTGCTGTTGAAGCTCAAGGTTTCGGTCTCGTGCACGGTCTCCAGTACGCGAACAAGACCCGCCGCCGGCCACTGCACGTGGTCGGGGACAGCAGCCTAATTATTCACCAAGTCAAGCAGCACAAGCGGCCCAAGGCTAAGCGTCTGATGCCATTGCACAAGCAAGCGACGCGGATGGCGGCAGTCGGCGTGGCAACATGGAGTCACCACCTTCGTGCGTTCAACAAAATGGCCGATGCCGCGGCCAACATCGCGATGGATGACGCGCGCTCCCTCTAGAGCCTCGCGAGCGACGCTCGCCCTGAGCTTCATCTATTGCTACCATATCTATCCAGCGACATCCAGCACTGGCTTGCCAGGCAAGACTCGCTATAGCGCGTGCCGAGAGGGGGCAGTGCAGTGAGTCCAATGGTTCCATGCGGGTCCCGAGGCGCTGCCAATGTGGAGCCCGAGCCCGAACGGTTATTAGAGTTCGTCACAGATGTAACGTAATATACCTCAACCTTTAAACTGAAAACTGAAGCTCAAGGTTGCGTTTCTGAGCGTCATCCACCGCCGCGTGGATTGCGAAGGGATGACAGCAGCTCGTTGTGCACTCGACTTCGTCATGGTCTCGACCATTTTCCAGTTTGCAGCAGAGAATCTCCGACGACGCACCTTCTGGCGCTGGTCGCACTACCTCTAGCGCAAGAAAGCAATCTCACGGATTTTTGTTGGTTCCTTGGTGAACGTGATGACATTCATGGCAGTGAGGTTATCGATATGCGAAGTTCGTTCTATCGGAGGCCAGATTACTTATGAGAGCTTAAGCTTCGAGTGTTTGGTGCCTCTCACTCAACCCTCAAGTCTAGGTGTCCCGCTGTCATCTCAATTGCACTACAATGGATACCAATGCTCTTCTTGTTTTGATTGTCTCACGATGAAGCCTCATAGCCGAGCCAGACTTCGTGCTCCGGGTCACACGAATCACCCAAACCCTCCAGGATTTGCTTTCTACGCATCGTAATCAGCATAGGATCGCTCGAGCAAGCGATTACCATCATGCGTGAGTTGTAGCACATTCCCTCTCGATATCACTTCCAGCTC
>JAASGT010000888.1:0-14446 GCA_023334315.1 Globisporangium alternatum
CTCAAATTTTATCTCCAAAGAGAGCGCAATGTGCTCTATCGTCTATCAAAAAATCACGCTCGCAAACGCATTATTGAAGAAAAAATCGACAGTTTTCTGATTTATTAACCCTGTCCCTAACTTTTTGACGCGCACTGTATAAAGCTGGAAACTACACCCTAAATGCCGCATCAGGTTGATCTGACCAATGTTATGGCTCTGACAGTGTCAAATGTATGAAACCTATTTTAACAGATATGAAGCCACATCATTGGTCAGATCAAATCGGATCCTACTTACATATATGTTGCTATTTTAGGCTTTCTATCTTAATGTGACCACGTTATTCTAGGCGCCGCAGCAACTTGTGTATCAAAACACCAACGACACCAGTTGCAAAGCGAGAGCGCCACTCGACAACGGACAGCTCCGCATTCGACGACTACGCCCGCGACAACGGCGATGCTCACGAACGCTCAATACTCGAGACAGGCGTGATCAGCAGTGGGGATCTCAGCAACAGCACTGGTGGACACGCGCGCGTGATGCCGCTCACGGAGCCGTACGACCGTTACAAGAGCATCGAGCTGCGCGCTGAGTGCTACCGCCGTGGCATGTGCCCTATTCGCTCCGGACCCAAGGCGAACGACAACAAGGCCAAGTGCATGATATTTTTGCGAGCCTACGATCGGAGTAAAGGCACAGTTGCAACTTCGAAGAAGCGAAAACAGTCCTCGCTGCAAGAGAGTGGCAGTGTGTAAGCCTTGTCTGATAGTAGCCTGACAACGACGACAGCAGCGCCGAGTATAGATGGGCCTACGAATGCCAGCACAGCAAAACGGAGGTCGCAGAGTACTCCAAGCAGCGAAAATGGCGTGGAACAGTCTGTGATAGCCAGCAGAGCGAGCTGTGCTCACGCCGTGACGAGTGCTGTGAATGGAACCAATCTAGCGACGCCGTCCGTGACGGCCCTTCCATGCGACCCGCAGGTTGCGACGGAGTACGTGCGGCTGAAAATGCACCTGCTGCTCGAGTCGCGGGAGATCGAGAAGACGTTTCGCGGAACGCCGTCCGACTTGCTGAACTCGCGAATGACAAAACACTGAGCTAAAATGAGCGCTTTGTTAGCAGAGCCTGAGTAAAAATAGGTTCCTTCTCTCAGCGAAAATAAGCATAGCGTTAGGATCTCAGAGAGAGAACGCATTTCGAGTTTCCTCTTCGCTCACGACGGACAGCGTCAGGTAAACGAATGGAGCACACGGACGAGGTCACTCAGTACAAGCTCGTCGAGGTGCACCAGCTGCCGTTTGTGAACGTGAGCCGGTCGCTCAAGAAGGCGCTGCTCTCGCCCAGCGGCGTCAAGACCTACAAAGCCCTCTGCAAGAAGCTCAACCTGCCCTGTACGATCCTTTACACAGTCGCGTTCCCGATTGGCGCGTCCGTGCTCACAGTCCCCACCGAATACGCACGCGTGTTGGCGATCTTCAAGTTCCTCTTCCAGGTGCCGATGCTCGTTATGACGAGCGCTGGGCTGCGCGTCGACCTGCTCTGGTGCCTCGTGACCACGTACGAGTTCTGGTTCTTCACGATCCAGAACCTGCTCACGTGCATCGTCTTTTCGATACATCTGGGTGATCTACGGATGATCTTAACGCCCGTGTACTGGTACGGCATCCAGATGAACATCTGGGCCGATGGAAAAGTCCAAGGCCCGCAGCTTGCCAGTGCCGCGGCGCTCGCCGCCGTGTACCACGTCTTCCTCCTGATCGTGTTCGGGCTGCAGCTCACGCCGGATCCGCATCCACTTGAGCTCATTAGTCACGGTGGTAGGTCAATGACCTCGGGCGACTACCTCATGAACTCGTTCACGACCATGATGGTACTCATGGCGAGGACGGCGTACCGCAAGCGCGCCTTGATCAAGAGCAGTGGTGACGACCCGAAGATCCTGCGGTTCGTGAGCTATCGCTGTCGTGTCAAGTTCCAAGAGACAAAGCAGCGAGCAGCTCCAAATACCCAAAGCAAAGGGCCGGTACTCGAGGCTGTGTGCAAGTCACAAGATACTGACTCGATAGCCGCAACACCTTCATCAGCCCTAACCGAGAGCCGACCAGCAGTCGATTCAACAGTGGCGATATCCAGTGCTCAGCGCCTGCGATTCGTGAAATTGCCGACCGTGTTCAGCTCCAGCAATATTCTCGTCCCAGGACTAGTGGAGATGCTGCCGAAAAGTGCATTCTGGCGTTTAACGTTCCTGTTTAGCTCTGGAGCACTGGGGTTCAGCTTCCAGCTCGTCGTCTTTGCCTATATCCACTTTGGTCACTACGAGTCGTGGAATCATGCACCACTGCTTGGGCTCATACTGCTATCGCTGCTGTTTACGACGCTCTTCTGTGGCGCTTTCTTCGTCTGCTACGAGCACCAATTGATGTGGGAGTTGCTCTCCTCCTTCGACTTCCTCTTCCTGTCGCTGCAGATCACCATGTGTCTGGGCTGTATCTGCAGCATCATCAACTGGGACACGCGATGCGTCGTCGTGCTCACCGGATGGCTCTGGCTGCACTGGATCCTGACGCTGGACGCGCTCACGCCAAAGATGAAGAGCTTCCTTAGATTCCGAAGCTGCTACGCGATCCCGATTCTCTCCATCTTGATAGCGATGCAGGTCATCTCGGCGCTGCTCGTCGTATCGCAACATCGAGAGGACGTCCAAGCTCGAATACTATGGAGTGCGAGTATCTTCAGCTACAAGATCGTGATCAAATCGATCCCCTTCTACCTCAGCCGATGCTTCACGGTGTTCATTTGGTCGGTGCGGATCCTCTGGCGACTGCTTCGAAGCGGAGATGATGAGCTGATCATGATACTGGGAAGCGTCGAGTTCTACGGCAACCCGAAGGCGCTCGCTCGCGACGAACAGAGCGCAAAGAACCCTCTAATCAAGGGGCTGTCGAGTGCATTTCAAGGGAATACGCGCATTCAACCCGAGACATCGTGACTGGGCTCGTCAGACCAATCGGCAACTCTGAGGTCTTTAACGCGCCACATACAAGTGGTTGGCTTCTACCCGGTTCCGTCGAAGTACCTGCGATCCAGTCTCCACTTCACTGTTATTACATTGGAGCATTCGTCCTGACTAGTCTGGAGACAGGTCGGCAGTAGATCGCGTCTAAGTGCCTAGAGCGTGGTTGTGCTTTGTAGTGGTGACGTTTGTGTCACTTGCGATATCATGAGAGTTTTCACCTGCGTTCCATTGCAAGTCTTGTGATGCTGTCCACGTCGTCCGAGATACTAGTCCTCCCACTTCATTGAATGAGTTTAAACCAAAGAATTGCACGCCCCAATGAGTGAAGATAAGTGAACACACAATGAATGCATGCTCACTGTCCTCGAGGCTTCTACACCTATTTCTGCTCATTTCCTCGTGGCTATTTGCAATCGCGTGTTGCCTACATCAGAACGCTCCATTCTCCCAACCAGGCTCACTCCACGACGTGTTATTGAGATCAGCGCCCTCTGTTTGCGCACCTTCATGAATGTCGGCGGTGGTCGATGGAGCGAACGCCGCCGCAACCCGTGCGCTATGAGCTCGTAAATGTACACGAGCTTCCGTCTATCGACCTCACGCGGTCGGTCAAGTCGCTCGTCTTTACAGCACGAGGCCTGCAGCGCTTCAACGCGGTCATGGGCAAGCTCAACCGTCCGCTATCGATCTTGTACTGCGGGAGCATTCCGGCCGAGTTCGCGATGCTGATTGTTCCCGCATCGATCGGCAAATGGTTGGCACTCGTCAAGGTGATCTGCCAGCTGCCAATGATTCTCCAGGGCATCGCAGCGCTAAGGGCGGACATTGTCAGGTGCCTGCTCTACACCTACGAGTTCTGGTTCCTCACCGTAACGAACGTAATCAACTGCGTCGTGCTCGTGCTCTACTTTGGCGATGCGCGCGCGATGATCGTGCTGCTCTTTGGGCTTGGCTCGCAGCTGAGTGTGTGCGTGGACGCGAACCTGCAAGCCCAGCAGCTGCTCGGCACGTCGCTGATCGTGATCTTCGACCTTGTGTGTCTGCTCATCTCAGTGGCGCTGCAACTGACGCCCGAGACCAACTCGCTAGTTCTCGTGAAGTACAACGGCCACACCATGTCCAACAACGACGTCGTACTCAGCACACTGAGCATCATGCTCATCTACATGATCCGCACCGTGTACCGGAAGCACCAGCGCGCGAAACGACAGCCAGGCAAGTCGTCGAGGATTCAGTGCGTTATCTATCGGTGTCGTGTCAAGTTCCAGGCCGAGCCATTACTCACAGCACCCATCGGGCCGACTTTATTGGAGAGCAGCAGCGAAGTTCGCTCTGTCGCTGCCGTGATGACAAAACAGCAGCTACAGCTTGTCAGGCGAGACCTGAGGTTTGTAGAGAACGACGTGATCAGTTTTCGGATCGCCAGCTTCTTCGACGAACCGGCTGCAGTAGCATCAGAGCACCACCAGTGGAAGGCGAGGGCTCTCTACACCATTGGACTCTGCAGTCTAGCTCTGAACGTGACCCCGTTCATCCTGAAGAAATATCCGTTCCAGAGCACAGTCTCGGTCACGCTCTACTGCTGCGCATTGACGTACGCTTTCTGCTTCGTCGGAGCGTTCGTAGCTTCGTTCAACCGCAAGTTGCTGCGCGAGCTCGTCTTCTCGTTCGACTTTTGCTTCCTCTCGGCGCAGTTCACGGCGGTCCACCTGTGTATCTGCGATCTCTTCCTGTGGGACTCTCGGTGCTTCAGCGTGCTGTACATCTGGCTCGCATTCCACTGGGTGCTCACGCTCGACGCGCTCACACCGACCTCACGCGCACGATTGGGGCTGCAGATCCGCTTTGTGATCCCGATCGTCGCATTAATCGTCCTCGCGATCACCCGGCTATTGCTTGACCTGATCGTCGTGGTCCCAAACCGTCCTACGCATGACCACGTGCTCTGGCGACTCCGGATTCTCAACCACACCATCGAGTTTCGTGTTGTGCCGTTCATCCTCAACCGCGCCTGGTCTGTTGCCCTCTGGTGTCTCCGCATCCTGTGGCGCCTCTGGACCAGTGATGAGAATGGGCAGATCCTGATCCAGGGTAACGTCGAGTTCGTCGTGAATCGAAAAGCGCTTCAAATTCACAATAGCAAGCAAGCGAGCAGCACCGTTCAGGTTCCGCTCGCGAACAAGCTCGCGAGATGGACCCACGTGCGCGTGAACCCCAATATCCCAGTCCCACTGCAATCCCAAAGCGAAGCAGAGACTTGACCAAGCCAGAACAAGACTGGGTATCTTTGACATCAAGCAGACGAGGTGGCTTTGGAGGTCTTGGAGCCTCATGCTCATAAGCTGCACTGGATGAGAAGCTGATACTTCACGCAGCATCTCCAATTGTCAGCAATGCGAGCGCATCTCGGAGGTCGGTGGGTGGTACTCAGTTACCCACAGGGTCAGCTTGCGATAACTTGGTACTCGAGGCTAGTGCAGTAGTTGAGCCAAGAGCAATTCATACTGACGACGCCACACGCGATCTCTATGAGTCCCTGGGCAAAGATAGATATCATTACCTTTTTGTCACTACCTTCAATTTCTTGACTTTGCTTCACTGTCGGCTGGCGCGTAAGGTGTCTTGTTCAAGAGTTACCTACCAGTATGCACAAGCGTAGCCAATCTGTGTGCTCTCTTCGTTTCCGTGGCTATTTGCGCTCGTGTGCTGTCTTTCTGGATAGAAACGCTCACCAAGCACCGACTAGAAGCACTTTCGAAACGTACACCAGCAGCTGAGACTGACCGACCTCCTCCGTTTCTGCACCTTCATGGACATCAGTCGTGCGTTTCATGGAGCGAATATCGGCGCCTGAACGCTATGAGCTGGTGAATATGCACGAGCTGCCGTTCGTGGACCTCGCACGATCGATCAAGAGTACCGTCTTCACGACGCGAGGACTACAGCGCTCCAACTTCGTCATGAGCAAGCTCAATCGCCCAATGATTCTCCTTTACTGTGTGAGCTTCCCAGCCGAGGTCGCGCTGCTAGTCGTAGGCGAGTACATTGGGAAATGGTTGGCTGTGATCAAAGTTGTGGGTCAGCTACCGCTGCTCCTACAGAATGTCGTCTTGCTGCGTGTGGACACTCCTCGGTGCCTGCTGTGGACGTACGAGTTCTGTTTCCTCTCGGTCATGAGCGTCGTACACTGTATCATGTTTGTGCGATACTTTGGCGATGTGCGCGCGGCGATCGTGCTGCTCTTTTGGGTCGACGCGCAGCTCAGCATCTGTGTAGACGCGAATCTGTAGCTGTACCAGTTGTTTGGGACGTCGTTCGTTGGGGTTCTCCAGCTCATGTGGATCATGATCTCTGTGGTGCTGCAGCTGACGCCCGAGACCAACACGATCACTCTTATCAGATATCATGGACACACAATGTCCAGTAACGACGTCATGCTCAGCACACTGAGCATCGCGCTGATCTACATGGTGCGCAGCGTGTACTAGAAGTACCAGCACGCCACAAATCAGCACGGGAAGTCATCGACAGTCCAATGCATCGCCTATCGATGTCGTGTCAAGTTCCAAGCCGAGAAGCCAGCGGTGCCAATTGAATCACAGATTGAGAACATCACCACGGACGTTCGCACTGCAGCTGCAGCAATGACGAAGCAGTGGCTTCAGCTGGTCAAGCGAGAACTGGACTTCCTCGAAAGTGGCGTGGTCAGTTTTCGAGTCGTTGAATTCTTCGGAGGTGTGACTACAACATCAGCGCCTCAGTAGAAGACAAGGGCTCTGTATACCACTGAGGCTTGTAGCTTGGCGCTCAACTTAGTCCCTTTCGTCTGGAAGAAGCATCCGTTCCAGAGCACAGTCTCAGTCGCGCTCTACTGCTGCGCGCTGGTGTGTGCTGCTTGCTTCTTTGGAGCGTTCGTAGCTTCGTTCAAATAGAAACTGCTGCGCGAGCTCGTCTTCTCGTTCGACTCTTGCTTTCTCTCGCTGCAGTTCTCAGCTATTCACCTGTACGTCTGAGACCTGTTCTACTGGGACGCGCGATGCTTCAACACCTTCTACGTCTGACTGTCAATACACTGGGTACTCTTCCTCGATGCACTCACGCCTGCCTCTCGCGCGCGACTTGGGCTGCAAATTCGTTTCGTGATCCTGATCGTCGCGTTCATTATTCTTGCGATCAGCCACGTCTCGCTGGATCTAATCTTCTTCAGGCCAAGCCGACCGACCCACGACCGCGTGCTCTGGCGAGTCCAAGTGATCGACCACACAATCGAGTTCCGCATCGTGCCATTCATCCTCAACCGCGTCTGGAGAGCGATCCTCTGGTGCCTCCAGATTGTGTAGCGACTGTGGACCGGTGACGAGAACGGCCGGATCCTGATCCAGGGCAATGTCGAGTTTGCCGTGAATCGCACCGCGCTCCGACAACTCAACAGCACTCAACTCAGCAGCGCCATTCAGCTTCGCAAGGTGTCGAAATGGGCGAGCATGCGCGTGAATCCCAGTGTGCAGGTAGCCGATACTGTGCCAAGTTCGGTTCAGGCGACTCGAGCCTCTCAATGATACTCGGCTAGGAGTCCTCTGCCACCACTCTTAGCTTGTCGAACCCTGATACTCGCTGTGGTTGCAGTTTATTTGAGTCACGAGGATTGCTTCATACTGCGCCACCCTCAAATGCATCTGAAGGTTTCGAGTCAGCGCGATACCATGACTCAACGGTAGCTATTCGTAGATAGATGATGAGTCGTGAAGATCAGGTGAGAAATTGTTTTTCTGACTCCCAAAACACGCATTTCTGCAGTCACAGTTTCCTGCTCGAGTCTCCGAGTCGCTTGGCGAGCGCTCCATGCGAGCAGCAGCATGAGCTCGTCTCCATCGCAGCCGCTCAGCTTCGAGCTGATGAACGTGCACGAGCTCCCGTCGATCGACGTCCGGCACTCCATCAAATCGGTGCTGCTGAGCGAACGCAGTCTCCGGCGATTTAACATGTTCCTGCGCATGTGCAACAG
Organism: Globisporangium alternatum; assembly: GCA_023334315.1. Lineage (NCBI taxonomy): Eukaryota > Oomycota > Peronosporomycetes > Pythiales > Pythiaceae > Globisporangium > Globisporangium alternatum. The sequence goes on from JAASGT010000888.1 coordinate 8,010, forward strand.
CTTCTTCTTCACACTCTTCTTGGTGTCGCTGCCGCTCGATCTCGCGATCTACTTTGTGCGCGAGAGCCTCGGAAGGCAGTTTGCGATCGTCAAAGTCGTTTTCCAAGTGCCGATACTCATTGTCGGCGTCGCCACCCTCCGAGTCGACATGCTCAAGCTCCTGCTAAAAACGTACGAGTTCTGGTTCATGTCGAGCATGAATCTGGCGACCTGTGTTGTCTTCTACGGGTACTTCGGAGACATCCGAGCCCTGTCTATGGTGGCGTACACCGTGGGCGTACACATGAACATCTGCGCCGATGCGAATCTCCAAACGCTGCAGCTAGCGGTCACGTCGTTCAGCTACATTCTCTACCAACTCGTTGTTCTGTCCACGGTGGCGCTGCAGTTCACGCCCAGCACACACACGACGCAGTTCCTGAAGTTCAAGTCGCGCGCAATCACGAGCCACGATTTCCTGCTGCACTCGCTCACGACAATCATGGTGCTCATGATCCGCAATGCCTACCGTAAGCACCAGTTCCTGAAAGGCCAGTCGATCAACTCTGCTATCGTGCGCTGCGTCACGTTCAAGTGCCGCGTGAAGCTTCAGTTGCGAGATCCGAGGTCGCCGTCGCGGTCAGTGTATGCGAGCATGACCAATGAGATCCGTGCCGCAGCCGCGACGATGTCCACGCAGCAGCTCCGGTTCGTTTGCCGCGGCATCCCGTTCTTCGAAGACGACGTTGTGTGCAGCTGGGTGTGCAACCACCTTCAGAATCCAAGCGAGCGAGTGAGATGGTGGCGAGCTGTTGCACTGTACGGCACGGGCAGTTGCGGCCTCGTCATCAACATGTTCCCGTTCCTCATCCACAAGTACTCTTTTCAGGGTTCCCACTTCCAGATTTTTTCGGCGCTGGCGCTAACCTGCACCCTGAGCTTTCTGGTGGTGTTTATAAGCTGCTACAACCGAAGTCTGCTGCGCGAACTGGTGTTCTCGTTCGACTTTTGCTTCCTCTCGTTCCAGCTCTCAGTCGTCCATCTCTGCGCCTGCGACGTGTTCTTCTGGGACGGCCGATGCTGTTTCGTGCTTTTCAACTGGCTCGCAATGCACTGGGTGCTCACGCTTGACGCGCTTGTGCCAAAGATACGGCGAAGCCTCGGCCTCAGTGTCCGCTTTGTGATCCCCGTCGTGGGCTTCTTCATCCTCGTGATCTGCCGCATCACGCTCGACTTGATTGTCCTCACGCCCACGAGGCCATTCCAGGACCGCCTGCTCTGGGAGATCCAGGTCTTTGGCTGCAGCATCGAGTTCCGCGCCGAGTCGTTCCTTCTCAGCCGTGTGTGGACGCTCTTGCTCTGGTGTATTCGAGTGCTCTGGCGTCTGTGCACGAGTGGTGAGGACGACTGCATCATCCTGCAGGGTACGGTCGAGTTCGTCGCGAGCAGACTGGCGCTGGGCATGCACCAGCCGCAGCAGCAGCGATCCATCTCAATCACGTCTCGCGCCAAGCGACACCAGCCACCGAGGATGTCGCTGATCACGAACGCCAATCAAGTGGTTCCAATGGGTAGCCAGACTTGAGGCTCTGCTTGCTGTGATGCAGTGGATTTCTTAACTAGTTAGATTCACTCCCGGCTCGCCAGTCGACTTGGATCAGGTGTTGTCATCTCACGAAGTCTATTTCAAGGGCTGCATTTGTCCTTTCCGGACGTGTGGCGCATATATAATCGCACAGGAGCTCAGGATCACATAGTCGTTTGCAGTGCACAAGTGTCAATCACACCTTGTCTGACCAACGAGCTCCGCCAAGCTGGACGAGCATGCAGCCAGTGGCTTCGAGTGTGATGCGACCGACTACGGCGAACACGCCTACGAGCGCTCGCTATGCTCGTGAGTGTCTTTGAGCTGCCGCTCATCCGCATCCACCGCTCCATCAAGTCGGTGATCTTCACGAAGCGAGGGCTGCAGCGTTTCAGCGCGTTCGCCTCCACGTTCAACCAGCTGATGCTGTGGCTGTACACGTTGTCGCTGCCGCTGAACCTGGCCGTACTGCTTGCACACGAGTCGATCGAAAAGTGGTTTGTAATATCGAAGCTGCTCTGCCAGCTGCCGATGCTGCTCCTGGGCGCCTGCTCACTGCGCGTCGACATGCTCCAGCGGCTCGTGTAGACGTACGAGCTTTGTTTTTTCTCGACCATGAATCTCGCCAACTACGCCGCCATAAGCGTGTACTACGGCGATCTGCGCGCGCTCAGCGCCACCTCGTACTGGCTCACGATCCAGATTGTTCCTCTGCGCGGACGCCAGCATGCAGACGCACCAGCTCACCGGCACGTCGGTGCTCGCGATCATGTACCAGTTGTGTCTGCTCGTCACCGTATCACTCCAGTTCACGCCGCACACGCACACGATGACGCTCATGCACTACAGACTGCGCTCGTGAACACGGTCGGCACGACAGCGATCCTCATGGTGCGCACTGCGTGCCGCAAGCGACAGAATGCTAAGCAGCAACGAAAGACCAGCTCATCGGTCGTCCAATGCGTCAGCTACCGGTCTCGTGTCAAGCTCTAGCTGAAGGAAGGCGTGTCTTTGAGAACCGACAGCTCTACCTACTACAGCAAGAACACGAGCCGGGGGCTGAGCTCCGTTGCTGCCACCTGCGCCCTTCAGCAGCTGCGCTTCGCCAGCCATGACACGGTCTTCGATAATGAGGACGTCATGTGTCCGCATACCGTGAGGTTCCTACGCTCAATCACCGAGGTCTTGCGTAGACGCAAGCTGGTCGCACTCTACAGCTCGGGGGTTCTTGGACTCGCGACAAACCTCGTGCCGTTCATCTGAAAGCACTTCTCGTTCACGCACGCGCAGTTCACGACGCTCTGTGTCAGTCTCGCGCGTCCGATCGGCTACGTGGCCTCGTTCTACGGCTTCTACAACCGGCGGCTGCTGCGCGAACTCGTGTTCTCGTTCGACTTCTGCTTCCTCTCGGCGCATATCACAATCGTGCACCTGTGCGTGTGCACCCTCTTCATCTGGGACACGCGCTGCTTCTCTGTGTTCACCAACTGGCTGGCGGTGCACTGGGCACTGACGCTCGACGCGCTCACGCCGCGGGCGCGCCAAAGGCTGGGGCTGCGCATGCGCTTCGTCATGCCCGTCGTCGGTTTCGTGATCTTGTGCATCCTGCGCGTGTCGTTCGACCAGATCGTGTTCAAACCGTCCAAGCCCGTGCAGGACCGCGTGCTCTGAAAGGCGCGCGTGTTGGGCACCACACTCGAGTTCCACCTCGTGCCCTTCATCCTCAACCGCGCCTGGACCGTGCTGCTCTGGTGTGTCCGCCTGCTTTGGCGTCTGGCCACGAGCGGCGAGGACGACCGCCTCATCCTCCAGGGCAACGTCGAGTTCGCGACCGACACTGCAGCGCTCGACCGGCGCGACGACCACGTGATCACGCTGCGCAACCTGCTCGTTCTGCCGCGACAGTCCGGGTCCATCCAGCCAGCCTCAGGCGCGCCATGACAGTGTTTGTGAATTGCGATAGGTGACCAAGCGAAATGGACACCAACATTATGGGGCTAGAATGTAGGGTTTTGTATTGAAGGTACATACACGTGTTGCTATGAAGACCAAGCCAGAAGGGCTGAGAGCGCTTGGACACACTTACAACTTCTTCTTGTGGGCCGAGGCCGCCACAGGCTTTTTGCCGCCGCCGAGCACGTAGGCACGAATGTAGAAGTTCATGAAGAGCCAGAAGAGCGACTGGACGTAGCCGAGGTAAAGGATCGGGACCTTGGGCGGCATGCCAGCGCACTGGCGCGAGTACGTCATGTAGCCCTGGACGTTCATGAGGACGAACTGGATGAGCTGCAGCGACGTGAGGTACTTCTTCCACCAGATCTCGCGCGTGTGCGAGCTCACAAAGTAGTACGTGTACATGATCGTGTGCACGAAGCCGTTGAGCACAATCGAGACGTAGATGTCGCCGTCCTGCGCGCAGCGGTAGGCGATGTAGTAGAAGAAGAGCACGGTCAGGTGGTGGTACACGTGCAGCACCGAGAGCTGCTTCCACTTCTTGCCCATGATGATGAAGAACGTGTCGCACAGGTCGAGGATCTTGCTGATAAAGAAGAGGTAGAGCACGTTCGCCATCACCGGCTTGGCCGCGTTGAAGTCGTTGCACGGCTGCGCAGTGTAGCCCTGTATGTGTCATATTCATAGCAACGGTGAGCTTCTCATTCGCTGTCCATAGTACAATACAAAAACACAAAGAGAGAGAGATAAAGGGGAACGTACGTTGCGGTAAGCCTGGATGGCAGCCTCGAGGCACATGTAGGAGCAGACGATGACCTGCAGCGGGTTGTAGATGAACTGAAGCGCGCTCGTGTTGAGCGCCGGGACGCCGGCCTTCATGATGGCCGTGCCGAAGATGACGAAGAGCAGGTAGCCGACGCAGATGGCGTAAACGCTCGCGAAGTTGGCGAGCGGGTAGTCGGCCATCGGGTGCACCTTGTGGTTGCCCTCGAGGTCCACCCAGTCGAGCAGCTTCTGCTCCGTGGCGTCCGCCCACTCGTAGTAGCTCTGCAGCATCTCGCTCGCCATGGTCGTCTGTCTCGTGGGCTGTCGGTGGCGCTCGGCACAGGGAGAGATCGAAAATGAAGAGCGATCCGCGGCGGCGGGTGGCTACGGAACCACTTGAGCGGTGGCGGCGATGCCATCGCGCGCTCCAACCGGCAGGCCGTTGATGTAATTGCGACCGTTCTGGTTCGGATCCGCCTCGTGAGATGATATGGGTCAGGTTTTACAAAATGGGTTTGAGTTCAACCAGCCCATGGGTTTGGAGTTGAGTTTTTATTTCTAAAGTGAAAAACTAAGTATACTTTCTCATTTCTAGATGATGGGTGGGTGGGTTGGTAAAACCCGTAATGGGTCAGTTTGGTCGTCTCGAGCGATGATGTCATACGTCGCGGTCTGAAACGCGTCATCGTCACGCGTCAGCGAGTGGCTCAAAGCGGAGCTCGCAATCATGCTGGCAGCGGCGATGACATCGAACGACATGTCAAGAACTCAGCAGCTAGTTCACCAGGGCAGCGTGAGGACAGTGCGACACGCTCACAAGCCAAGCACCGCACGACCGACTGGTGGCTCCGCGACGGTCAGAACTCAGATTGCTCACCCAGCGCCTTCGCGCTTTGTGTCAACTTGCTGTCGCACGCGCGCACTTCTTCAAGCCCACTCTGCGTGTCTATGGGGTGTTGACAAAGGGAGAGTGGCGATGCGCGGCTCTACTTGAAGTGTATGTGTCAGTGTACTGTATGTAGGGGTGTCACTGCCATCCGAACAGCTCGTGTGCGATTGATTCTCACTGCGAGTACAAAGTGTTGGCTGTGGTGTCTTGACGCGCGCATTGCGCTCTTGGTCATCTGATTTGCCAGCAGCAACAGCAGCGCTAATGAGGGTGCATGTGCCGACGCATTCGCTCTCGCTTTGCGGCTCCAAGCGCAGCTCTCCACTCGCCCACTGTCGGCGCCTGGAAACCCTTGTGCGTCGCCATATCGTGCACGCCGAGCAGGATGGTGCGCTTGGCCTCTGTAGCTATTGCTAGACAAGGAAGTTTGTGTATCTGGAGGGCTGACGCGTCTATTACGTGCGATGGTGTGTACGTAAGAAGCGTACAAACCGCTGCTGCATTGTGAACTAGTGCTACCACATACCACATGGCCCTCGGTGCCGATCGATTGCATTTTGAACAATCACTTGAACAAGTACGAGCGAACAGGAGACTACTTCTATCCCACAGTCACTCGGTGTCCCACCACAGCGCATTTCGCCATCGCATTGACCTACAGGCCTTGAATGGCTTCAGCACATGCTTTTCGTTGGCATACTCAGCAATAGCGCAAACCACCGTGAGGCACTTCTCCCACGTTTTGAACGTACATGCGCTGCTTGCGTCACTCGCGAGGATCATCAGCTTGCGAGACGAGCTCAAGGCCAGCTTGACTCGAATTACATAGGAAAAGAGAGCCAAGTCGAGAAAGCGATTTCATTCGTGAACGCTTGTAGTGATTGTACGACAGCAGTCGAGGAACACGAAGCTGTTCACGTCTTCTGTCGACACGACGGGCTGACTCCGCTCTGCAAGGCACTGATTGCCCTCTACTGAGAGCACACGGAGAATGAAACCCATCACTCCGCTTTGCTGCCGACTATAGACAGCTTTGATGTTCGGAATCATCTTGGTCAATAGTCGGCACTCTCGAGCCAACTTTCCTTCGCAGTCTTGTCGTGGGTATCGAGATGGCGCTCCTCGTAGATGCCGGAAATCGCGCGTCTCCTCACACTACCAGTGTTTGCTTCCCGCCCGCGGTGAGGTCCGAGACGATTTTCTCGTAGGCTTGCTGCCGACGGATGAAGGTCTTCCATCGAAGACGCTTCATTCGTTGGGAGGAGA
>JAASGT010000889.1:0-14442 GCA_023334315.1 Globisporangium alternatum
GACAATCGTGGTAATCTCCTGCTATTTTTTGCTGCGCGCAACAACTGGAATTGAAGAAGGAACGCAGTGTTTTCTGTCATCGATTTTGACAGGGATAAGGTTAAATTACGCAGTTCAGTGGCTTTTTTGCGATATTGCACCGGAGAAAGACATCAGTGTTCTCCATCGCATTGTGCATTGTTTTATGAAAGAAAACTGCTCAGAACAACTAAACTAAAGCCACAAACTCAAAATGTTGCGATGAGGTTTTATCATCATTTTCTGGTAAGTGTCTTTGATTATCAGCCAATCACAGCAGGCTAAACAATAAACGTAACTTTTAGTCCACAAAAGCTAAATATTAATATAAGACTGTATTTGTAGTAATTTAAAAGCTCAATGTAAAAACAGTCTACATTTGTATTATTCGGAAACATTACTGAGGAGCTTTACTCCTTGATCGACAATCGCGCTGTCAAATGCAATTGACGAGGGCGTCACATTGCCGCGCAGATACATCTTTTTCACACAAAGGAGCTTAAAATCATTGCCTCTCCCATGCTTGATAGTTGTTTCAATCACTTTTTGCAACGCTATGAAACACTGGTACTGATACGCTTGGACTGGCGAATCTGATAGTGAGCAGCCTTGCATGTTTGCACGTAGCCCCAGCCTAAAATTACGCCTCCTCATCCGCCAATTTAGCCAGCGCTGACCACCTTTTGCATGCTCTTTTTTAGCCAATAAGTAATCAGAATCAATTTGACGTGGTTCACAAAAAACCCAAATGTGTATAATATGACCGGACAGAGAAGTATCACATAAACATGAAAGTTTGACAGATTGTGACGACTGCATATTTGGACACTGCGGCATTTGGTTTTTGATTTTGTATATATATTTTTATACAAATGAGGAATTATAAAGATAGATGTATTTTATTTTTCTTTAAGATTAGAATATAGAGCTTACACTAAATATATGACAAACAGTATTTCATAGTGGAATCAAGCTAAAACCATTTTCTTGAATGGCGCATGACCTTCCACAGAATTTTAGAAGAATCTCGTTCGTGTCACTCGAAAAACGGTGTAACTTTATTCCACTATGTAAAACGGTTCTCCTACATTACTAGTGTAATCTCCTATATTAACGGATAAAGATGGATATAGTTCATTCGGGATATATCCATCTTTATTCTACTCTTATAACTTGCATTTTGTATATCAAGTGAGTGCAAATTGATACCGGTGGTTTTGACTAATTTATGGTTCACCACTGTTATCTTTTTGCATTCACTCACAAGTACATCCCAAGCTGGCAGTTTTTAGCTTGACCATAAGCGCCTGCAGTTTGAGGGTTGCGGACCGTCGGCACATGTGATGTAAAGCAGTCGCTGTGCGAAAGTGTCGTTGGTTTGTTGAGAAGAGTAGATCTGTGATATTGGATCGGCCGGAGCCGCACAGTGGTTTTTGTTATTTGCTGACTGCTGACAAAGTCTTCGTGTCCTGATTTGCAGTTTTATGGTGTAGGTTCAGCGCACGAAATCAGGTCCCTCTCGCCCGCTGTACACTTGGAAAATGTATGTCCGCGGAAGGAGCTTTTTCAGTGCGCTCTATAACATCTCGTTTTCGGAACCGTCGCCTCAAATAATTCCGTACCCACCAAAGTGCGTTCGGCCACACACAACAATAATTGAAAGAGAAGAAGAAGGCGAAGACGACGTCGAGCGTCCATTGCGCACGCTGTTCTCTCTCTCTCTCTCTGCGTTCAACACGCGTGTCTACAGTCCAGTGTTAAGAGCGTCGCTCCATCCGCTGTCACAGGCTCAACAGCAGCACCGCACGACACACACAAAGAGCGACGCGAGCAGCAATAAGCGAAGATGAAGGCTCTGCGCGCCGCCGTGTCGGGCTCGCGCGTGCGCTACATGCAGGATGGCTACGACCTCGACCTCACGTACATCACGCCGCGGCTCATCGCCATGGGCTACCCGGCCGCGGGCGTCGAGAAGACCTACCGCAACAACATCTCCGAGGTGCGTTGCGCCATCCCTGCGTCTGTTCATCGTAGCTAACACCAGCTGGCACGATGTGTGTGAAATGCGTATTAAGATATGTGTGTGATGTGTGCTGCCATAACAGGTCGCTGATTTTCTCAACTCGCACCATCCAGAAGCGTATCGCGTCTTCAACCTGAGCGAACGGTGAGCCGAATTACGCCCACGAGCCCACGTGTGTACGGTGTCGTTTTTACTGACTTCTAACTGTCCTTGTCACTCACACAGCAAGTACGACTACGCCAAGTTCGACGGCCGTGTGACCGAGTGCGGGTTCCCGGACCACCACCCGCCGCCGCTGCAGATCTTGCTGGACATCATGAACGACATGCTCGAGTGGACGGCGCGCTCGAGCAAGCACGTGGTCGTGGTGCACTGCCTCGCGGGCAAGGGCCGCACAGGCGTCGTCTGTTCGTGCTACCTGCTGCTCATGGGCTTCTACGGCAGTATCTACAAGCTGCGCAAGGAGAAGGAGATCCGCGAGATCGCGAATCGGTCGATCCGCGATTTCTGGAACGCGCGCGGCCAGGGCGTGCGCTTCCCCAGTCAGGCGCTCTATATTTATTACTTCATCAAGGTGTTGCGTCGTCTGGGCCGCACACCCGTGCGCATCCCGCCTCTGCTTCCCGCTAAGCGCATGGTGCTCAAGCGCGTCATGCTTCACGGTATCCCGAACTTTGACGCGCCCCCGCGTGGCGGTGTCGTGCCTTTCCTGCAGATCCTCCCAGCGCCCTCACAGCACGAGAAGACCGACTTGATCTACAACTCGTCATGGCAGCAGCCAAAGTTCGAGACCTACACGCCCGACCCTGAGGGCTGCATCGTGTTTGAGGTGAGCTAATGTTGGCTGGTTGTCGCAGCAGCAGAAGTGGATAATATTGACGGAATCTTGTGTCCTTTGTATGTAGACCAACTGTGTGATCCAGGGAGACATCCTGATCCGGTGCTTCCACGCGAGCACGTACGCGATCCTGGGCAAGCACTTCTCGCAGATCTTCCACTTTACGTTCAACACCGACTTCCTTCGCAAGAATGTACGTCGTGTCATCATTAGAGAATCTGATTAATAGCCACTGTTGCACAGCACACTGACCCTACGATTGTTTGGTGTTGGACGCAATGTAGAGTGACCTGCTCCGTATGCACCGCGACGAGATCGATGAAGTGGGCACGAGCGAGCGCTTCCCGTCGACGTTCTACGTGGATTGCCAGATGGAGCTCATCGACGACACCGACAACGACGCGCCTGCCAGCACCACTTCCGTCACAACTGCAAACGGCAACAAGTTGAGCAAGGTGAGCAGCATCCGCGCCATGTCGCGCAAAGAGGTCTTCCAGCCCGAGCCTACTGCACCTAGAGGAGACCTGGTGAAGCACGCCTCGGTGCCGCAGATGAAGGGCGCAGAGGAGCCGCCGATCATGGGCTGGCTCTACAAGCAGGGCGGCTTCGTGAAGAACTGGAAGAAGCGCTGGTTCGTCGCGCGCGAGGGCAAGATTATGTACTTCCACGGCGCGTCCGACCCGACGCCGCTGGGCACGGTGGATCTGCGCCGCGTCACGGTCGACGTCTGTGAGCCACACGAGATGAACGCGCGCAACCAGTGTCTCTACTACTTCAAGATCGTACCGCCGCAGAGAGATGCACGTACGTACTACCTGGGCGCCGACTCGGAGCAGGAAATGGTGCGCTGGATACGCGCACTGGGCAAGCAGTCGTGCTACGGTCTCAGTGGCGGCAACACTGGCACACGGAGTGAATGGAGCGCCTCATTGACTGACGAGCGCAATGGTTCTCGCAGTAGTGGTGCCCACGAGCGGTACTCGGATAGCCGCATCGCGTACGGCCAGCCAGCGACGATCCCGCTCAATGCATTCGCCGTGAGAGGGCCGCCCCCCGGATCCAGCCACGATGAGCAGGCGCCACGGTTCTCGTCGGCAGCGATGGTGTCCACGAGAGGCCAGAACGCCACGGAGCTGACGTACAACTTCCGTCCTTCTGGTGGCCACCGCGAGAGTTCCCCAGGTCAGTCCCCTCAACAGCAGCAGCAGTACGAGCAGCAGCAACAGCGGTCGTCCTCCTTACGCGGACAGAACAGCTTGTACATGACCGAGAACGACGAAGACGAAGCGCAGTTCTTGAACTCCAAGACCCAGCCACAGTACGTCGTGTCCAAGCCGCTCGAGTTCGAGCTCATGATCTCGGACAACGAGCGCGCGACGATGCTCCAGGAGGTCGAGAACTTTGGCGGCGACGTATACGTGTACTCGGCCGACGAGCTGAACGAGATCGCGCGGCTGCAGACGCATTTGCAGGCGAACTATACGAGCGACAAGGTGTCGACGCTCAACGTCGTGCTCCAGCGGCTCATCTCGCAGCGACGACTCGCCGACGCTGAAGAATTGCTCGTGGCCGTCGTGATCAAGTTCTTCCCGCGACTCGTCGACGCGATGGACTACGACCCGATCGCGTTCACGCAGATGGTCGCCGATGTGTCCGTGCAGCACAACTTTGCCGGCTCGAACGGCGTCTTCTTCTGAGAAAGAGCGTGCGAGAGTGTTTGTGAAGAAAGAGAGAGAGAAGAGCGGAAAGACACTGCGGGTGTATCATTGAAAACGTGTAACTGGTTACGAGAGAACACGTACTCATTAATGGGGAACGAGACGCATGTGTTCATGTGGATTGTGGGGATGCGGGTTGTCTCTGTCTGTTTGCTTGTTGTAGGAAAGGAGGTGACCCCGCTCGAGTCTCGAACACTGCTCGCTCACTATTCCAGGAATGCGAGATGCAAGCACCTGGAGAATGGTGAGATTCACGACCAACAGCGCGTTTCCGGTCATTCTCTTGATGCCCTGTCACTGAAAAGGTTCGTAGGCTTGTGATAGGCTGTTGTATCACTGACTGACTGGCTATGCGTGAGTGTTGTTTGTCCTTCTCAGGTCTTGGTTCTCAGCTCCACTCACTCTCCAACTTGTCGTCAAAGCACTACCACTATCTGACTGACTCAACAAACTCAAGTCGCTGCAACATCATGAACTCTGCTTCTCGTCTCACTGCGTTTGCGGCGTTCGTCGCTGTCCTCAGCTCTGCGGCCAGCAGCGGTGTCTTTGCTGCGAACGTCCAAGTCACGGGCGCTCAGGACACTCCCATGGCCGCTGGCGTTGACGCGAAGATCGCGACCAAGGACCTGCTCAACAACCCGACGGCGCTCGTGAACAAGAACACGGTCGCGATAGACAACAACGTCTTTATTACGCGCAGCAACCTGCTTTTCTCGCAGAACGACCGCCTGGGCGTCATGCGCGCGATCGAAGAGTTTGTCGAGCAGGCCGAGCCATCGTCCTCCATGTCCACCGCTGTGCTCTCCAAGGACATCTTAAAGGCGATTTCGGCCCCGAACACGGACACGACGATGATGAGTAAGGCGTCGGCCGTGGTCGCCTCCAAAGGCAACACGGCGGCGCTCCAGCGGGCCATCGTGGACCTGATGCTCACGCAGAGCGACCGCGTGGCGCTGACGAGTAAGATTGAGGCGCTGCTGGATTCCAACGAGCCCATGTCGACCGCTGTGCTCTCCAAGGATATCTTGAAGGTGATCTCGGCCCCGGACACTGATGCTGCGATGATGAGCAAGGCCTCGGCGGTCGTAGCGACCAAGGGCGATGCCACCGCGCTCCAGCGAAGCATTGCGAATCTGCTCATCGCCAAGGAAAAGATGATCCAGGCGCAGACGCCGCCGGGCGTGACGCTGCTCGTTGGCACGAAGGACGTGCTACGTCAACCACGTGACAGCTCCCATATGTCGACCATGGACAACGAGGACAAGTACCGCACGGGCTTCCTCTACACCAAGGCGAGCAGCGAGGACGACAAGGAGCAGTTCGGCCTCTGGGGCGCCGGTCTGGGCTTTGGCTGGCGCTATCCGCTCAACTACTGGAACCTCTACGGCGGCGGGCTCTACGGCGGCGGCTGCGGCCTCGGCCTCGGCTTTGGCGGCTTCTTCTACTGCTAAGGCTAGCCTAGGGCTACTGAAGTGTGCTGTGACCTCTCTGATGTGGAGGACCTTGTGGTGCAACTCTGCGCAGCTCGTGCAGCGTTCTCCGATCACTAACCGCAAGCGAAAATGAACAACCTGGATGTCTTTTTTTGCGTTTGGCTCCTTTGATGCCCATCAAAGTTGTCTTCCTAAGTGGGACAGAATGAGTCTGAACTTGCTTTTTGTTTGTTTGCTTCACTTTCGATAACAACAAACACAAAAAAGCGTTTCTCTACTTGATTAACAACCAGCCGCAGACAGACTCGCGGTGGACGAAATTCTCTAGCTACATGATGATGATGATGATGATGCGCCTACAGCTAACGTGGAGGGGAGGGGGTCTTGTGGTTCTTGTACGCGCACTCGTATTCTAACGGTGCGCTCGGAATGGTGATACTTGGTCCACGCCTTAAAGGTCGGTCTTTCAATCGTCTTGGTGGGGTACTTAGAATTGCTGGAAGTCGTGGGGCTACTCGTCTCCTCCTCATAAAGACTCGAGCACGACCTGCGCGCGCGTGAGGAAGTCGTGCTCGTAGTCCACGAGCAGCGGGCGCAGCATATTGGACACGTCCACTGCAGTCAGGCGCTCGTGGGGCGCGTCCGGCACGAGCAGACCGCGGAAGATGTCATAAATTACAGGCGGGAACGCGATCTCGCGGAAGCAGATGAGGCATCCCTCCTGGCCCAGGCACGGTGGCTCACTCACCATCCCATGTGCGTGGTACATGAGGTGCGGCAGCCAGTTGGTGTCGCACACGAGCGCCAGGTGGCCCTTCGGGTACCCAAAGCAGAGCAGTTGGTAGAGCAGCACGCCGGCCGACCACATGTCTGCCGGTGCCCCCAGGAAGCCCGGTCGTGGGGACGGGTGGGCGTTGTGCGCGCGCACCTCGTGGGCCACGTAGAGTGGCTTGAACTTGATGAGCCGGTCGTCCGCGCCGGCGAAGCCGTTGTTGTCCATGATCTCCGAGCTACCAAAGTCGATGATGCGCGGGTTCTGGTGGATGTCGATCACGACGTTGCACGGGTCGATGTCCAAATGACACACGTTCTGCGCGTGCATGTACGCGAGCCCCTGCATAACGCCGTCGAAGATGTAGAGCGCCTCGACCATCCACGCGCGCGCGAGGAACGCGTTAACCGTGCGCTCGAGCCCTTCCAGCGACGTCATGGACTGCACGAGGCTCTCGACTGCGAACTTCTTATACTCGGTCAGTCGTCGCTTGGCGTACATGATGAGCGAGCCATTCGCCGCCCAGTCCATCGCGATGTACTCGTTAAAGCCGTCCGAAGAGCACTCCCATTGCGAGAAGTGCGGCGAGTTGTAGATGCCCGAAAAGCCCGCGGGCTGCAGCTGAGCCATGACGCGCACCTCGTTGAACACGTTGTCGCGCTGCAGCTCGAGCTGGCCCTTGTCCATGATCTTGACCGCGACGTCGTACGCGGGGAGGTCGTGCAGCCGGTTGCGCTGGAAGTACTTGCCGTACTTGACGACGCCGCAGCGGCAGACGCCGATGTTGGCGCCCTCGTCCTGCGTCTGCTCGGACGTCGCGAGCAGCTGCTGCTGCGCCGGGTGCAGGAAGCAGAGCACACCGCGCCGGTCCGCGTCCCACGGCAGCAACAGCACGGGCAGCTGCATCTCGAACGGCGGGTACCGCGGCGGCACTCCACGGTGCGTGAACGCGGCGTAGCGCGCCTCCCCGCGCTGCCGGTTGTACGCGAACTCGACATGCTGGAGCGCCTCCATGGTGTGTCGATGTGTACGTAGGGGGAGGGGAGGGTGGAGGCACGGAAGGGGGCGTGCAGAGCGAGCGAGCGACGTAGCTCCTCGTCCGTATCGCGTATGCTGAGTTTTTGGCGAGTGAGGTCGCCCCAATACTTCCAGAAGAAATCTCTCGTGTGGACTCAGACGCACGAAATCTGAGTCGGTTAAAATTGTTGTCGTATTCAGATCTGAGTCTCTGGTCTTTTTCTGTTGGCCGATGGTGATTGGGTGGCCGAGTGGGTACACTTTTGCCAATATGCGCACTGAGTGACGGTCAAAGTATCTTTGCGAGTGAGCTGCACTCATCCGATTTGCTGGATGCGACGAGCTGGTGAAGCGGCGTGTGAGTGTGTGCGAAGTTGAAGAGCGTGGGAGCTCAGACTGATGGTCGTTCGTTCTCGCTGGCGTGCGACAACGAGGGGATGCGTCTCAACTCATGAAGCAACATGCTGCTTGACGAAGGTAATGAGGAGATATTTCTGTATGTATCACTCTGTCGGCAGAGAGCTTGTCGGCCAACACTACGCGCCAAGTGGGAGATGATCAGCAGTACCAAATTTGACCCTTGTCGGCTTTGACTTCTGCGTCTTCTTCCTCTTTGACCGTCGTGGGCTTCTTGGGCTTGGACCGGAGCAAACGCGGCTTGATGGGCTTGAACAGCAAGATGCTGTCACACGTGCTCTGTCGCTCGGAGCTGGTAATCTGGGCACCTGCGCTAGTGGTGACGGTTGCTGATACCGCTGGTGCTTCT
This sequence comes from Globisporangium alternatum, assembly GCA_023334315.1. NCBI lineage: Eukaryota > Oomycota > Peronosporomycetes > Pythiales > Pythiaceae > Globisporangium > Globisporangium alternatum. The sequence goes on from JAASGT010000889.1 coordinate 8,586, forward strand.
GGAAGCCGCGTCTCTTTGTCCTTCGCTTCGTCGTCTTCGGCGCCCTGCTCCTCAACGTCCGAGATGCGTAACGAGCGGCTGCTGCTGGAGTTCGAGTACTCGGACAACGAAACGTCCGTCGCGCGCGTGCTCTCGAGCGACGAGACCTCGGAGCCGCTCCAGCTGGAGCTGAGCGACCACGACACCGCGGACGAGCGCTCGCTCTCCATTAGCGTCGAGAAGAGCTCCGACGAGGTGTCCGAGTTCCCTCTCGCACGCGCACGGGCTTCGTCAATGTCTTCGTCCAGGAAGCTGTCCTCAAAAGCCATGGAGAGCCGATCCCGTCGCTGTTGTACCAGCACAGAGACCTGCTGCTGATGAGTGGCTTGATTGACTGGTGACTGGACGATGCCGGCAATCTTATTCTCTGCGTCGTTGCTCTGGATGCTGCGACTGCTGGCCATCGCCCACGAGATTTCGCTCGAGATGCGCTCCGAGTAGATGCGCGAGCACGTTCTGTACGAACTCGAGAGCCCTTCGTCGTCTGAGAGAATCGCGATCGGTGTGACTTTGCCACCCGACTCCATCGACAAGTCTTCATCTCGTGGCGACTGCGCGAACGAGCTCACACGTGGAGCGCGGCGAGTGGGGTCAAACGGACTCGGGCAGTAGCCTCTGTAGTCTTTGCTTGAGGCGCCTGACATCGACGTCTTCCTCTTGTAGAACACGACGCACGCGACTACAAGAATACACGTTGCAAGACCCGCCACGATGGAGATGACTGCGTGCGTCGACTGGAAGCTGATTGAATCGCGATCATCGAGGGACTCTGGATGGACAGTCGACGGAGTCAGGTTGATGATCTCCGCCTCAGGATCCACGCCGACAGTGTCGATGGTGCTCATGTTCAGTAGTGGATGTGGTTGCGATGAGTTGGATCCAGACGAGGACTGGGACGATTGATGTGAGGCCTGGGAAGCGGAGGTTGGAGATGCCGGTGCAGGCTGACCGCCGTCTACTCTGAGATCTACAGCAAGCAAGCGAATGTATCGAACGTTAGACCCACCCGCATCCTTCTTGTCCTGCACATCGTAGTGAAAGAGAGATGCAATGGAGTCGTCACTTACGTTGAGATTGCGCCGGCAGCAGCACCACGATCGTCGTCAGTAGGAGCACCCGAAGAATCTTAAACACCGTCATGATTACTTGTTGTGAAGTAGCACTCGGTCGGTCGGTTGATTCGCTTCTCTCTCTCTTGCAAAGCGAATTCGGAAATGACCGACCACCAGTGAGAAGTGGTCTCTCAGAGGTTGGTTCCCATCCACCTCCAACTTGTTCGCAGCCACACTACCGCTAGCTTCGTTTGCTAGCGATGCGCGTACCTACACGCGATGGTTTCCATCTGGGAGCAAAAGTGAACTGAACCAATTGAACATTCTCGGTTGTGGCAATGCGATTCTTATTCGCGAGACTACTTACGTGTAGGGTGACACCGCATATTGAGACGCGCATTGTGCACGGAGTGCGTGATCCAAGTGTTTGAACCTTGCTTTGGTGGGCGCAGTCTCTTGGAAATCTCATGACTGGAACGCAGAGGAGACACAGTTTTGTGGTCCGCAGTCGCTTGGCGTCGATCTCTTGGCACGGAGAAGGAGCAAGAGCGCCATTGACACGCTCCCTGGAGCGAGCGAGGTCTTTTGAAGACACAGCCGAGCGAGCAAGAACAGACTCTGGACCGCGATGTGTGCCTTGAGAAGTACACCTGGGTGGGTTTCGAGTGAACTGAAGCCTTCGAGTCAATTAGAAAGCACTTGCCTTCTTCCCACTGCTCCGCCTATTCTTGCTCGTTGTATGGCATACTTCCTGAGAGTCATTTGCGGAACAGCAAGAACAGAAAGGGAAATGCAGAACAGCAAGAACAGAGAGGGAAAGTCATTGCTGTGAGCTAAAAAAAGCAAGCTCAACTTTACATCTGGGCGCGAGAGACGTTGCCGGTCGACGCGTGCGCTGGGGCTTCGCATCCCGCCCTCTCTGCGTGTGATCCACACATACGTACGATCGATACACGTGCGCGCACGCGTGTGTGTGTGCTCATTAGTCGTAGCTCAGCAGCGTCACGGGGAAGCACGGGTGAACTGAACTGGTACGGGAGAGAATAAAAAGAGAAGACGAGATCGGCCATTTCAAGATGAAGCACCGGTGGATGGACGTCGTGAAGCGCAGCAAGGACGCGATCTCTAACTCGCCCAAGAGCGACAGCAAGAAGCAACAGACTCAACAGCAGCAGCAGTGGCCGTCGCTCGCACAGCCCTTTGGCTCGGCGCGCACGCTCATCCCGCGCTCACAGTCGATGATCGACGTGATCGCGGCGTCGATCGGCCCAAACTGCGAGTTCAGTGCCGTGAGCAACGTGGAGAACCCGGCATTCTTCCACTACGACGAGCGCTGCAAGAGCGTGGGCGGCGCGTGTAGCGTGGCCAGCGTGCTCGAGAACGTCGTGCTGCAGGGCGGTGTGCACCACACGTACATGAACGTGCTCACATTCATGGGCTGTCCGCTGCGCGTGGACTCGTGCTGCTACTCCATGTCGGTGCAGTGGTTCCGCGCGTTTGGTGGTCATGACGACTTCCAGGTCATCCCAGGTACGTTACTGCTTGCTGCTGCTGGTGGTGGTGAGAAGTGCTTGTTCGAAAGACTCACGGGGTGTCATTATTTCACAATTGTAGGCGCCTGTGACGAGTTCTTCACTGCGACGGCCGACGACATTGGCGCGCGTATATTAGCAAAAGTGATGATTGAGGACGAGGACGTCGTGAAGACCAAGATGCTCGAGTACGGGCCGATCAAGGAGGACCCGGAGGTGCGCTCGAAGGTCGAGATGTACCTCGAGCGCAAGTCCGTGCTCTTCATGGTATGGTGTACATTGTCAAGCCTACCATGGAAGTTCGATTCCCAAGGCTGATGCTTGCTTGTTTATCATGCGTAGGGTCTGCAAAGCATCTCGGTGCGCGATGGGGAGGAGTACCCGACGAATGTCGAGCTGCGCGTACGTACTGCTTTTTCTTATTATGAGACCATAGCCACCTCTCTTCTGCATGGAAATGCTCACCTTGTCTCGCATCGCCTGTTAGGAATCCTGGACGCTGCTCATCGACGATCGGCGCGTGCGACTGACGTGCGAGTCGTCGCTCATACCTCCGTTTGAGGCCATATACACGAGCGACATTAAGGTGCGCTCAGTGATTTGTTCAGTATTAGCCATCGCCAGTGTCTCCATCTGTGTAAAGCTAAACCTGTTTATGCTGCGTGCTCTTGTGTGATGGATACATAGGTCGAAGTCGTGCGCAGCGTCCCGAACGAGTTCAGTCTGCACCTGGCAGAGAACTGTTTCGTGCACCTGCGCGCCGAGTCGAACGTCGTGCGGGACATCATCGTGCTCACGCTGCGCGCGTTCCGCAACGGTGCCGTGTCGAACGAGGCGGTGAACAACGCGGTGTCCATGGGCATGTCCCCGATGCTCACGATCCGAAGCCTCGCAGACATGACCAAGCCTGTACGTGTTCGTATCAGCTTGACTCTGTGAACTTGATGTGTAGAGCTGTCACTGACCAATTCGCCATTCACGCAATAGGCTAAAGACTTTGTGCCGGCGCCGACGTACAACCTACCGTGGAATCGCCAGGAGCCAGATCCAGACTTATCGGATGTCTCGTCCAACTCTGGGAACGAGAAGTCACCTCTGGGCAGTCTCGCAAGCTACTCAAGTTTTACACATGGAAATGGTGGTGGTGGTGGAAACCCTCCAGTGTCAGCTTCAGGCTCTGCGTCTCACTTTACAGAGGAGATTGACGACTCGCTACTCTTGGACGCCGAGGCGCTGATCGGCAACGCAATGAAAATGGGCATTAAGAACCAGATTCTGCCTCGCGCGCCTCGGAAAATCTCGATTTTCGACATCCCGGACTTGCAGATCGTCGACACTTTGGAGCCCTCGACGCACGGCGGAAACAGCACACCGCGGAGACAAAAGCGTCATTCGCATAATCTGAGGGACAGCTTTGGCTCGGGCAGCGACTTTGAAGGCAGCGAGTACAGTCAAGGGAGCTTTGACAGCAGCTCGGGTGGCGGCGACCAAGCGACTACTACCAGCAACAGCAGCAGCGCTCCAGCGCTTACTTCGCTGTCGTTGGTGCCAGACCTGGACGGCGCGTCAATCGACGAGGCGATCCGGAATTTTCAGGCGAATTACACGACCGACTCGGAGATCGAGGCCATGAAGGAGCAATACACGGCGATCTTCTGCGCTATGCAGCGCGAGCTGAGCGAGGCGAAGAAGCGCATCGCCAAGCTCACGCAGCGGCTGGACGAGAAGAGCGACGAGAACGCGGCCTTCCGCAGCGACATTGAGACGCTGCAGGACGCGCTCACGTCCGTGCAGCTCGCGGACAAGGCGAACGAGCTCGTCGTGGACGACCTCAAGCAGCTCATGGAGAAGAAGAACAAGGAGAAGGAGAACAAGAACAGTGGGGCCACTGGCAGTGGGACGAAGAAGGTGGGGACGCCGCCGCCGCAGACCTTCTACTGACCGCCCATCAGGCACATCCAGCCTTGCCAGCTTCGCTCGACGAGTCGACGAACAAGGTCAGCTCGGGATCGTGGACAGCAAAGCTTACTTTCTCTCTATCGATATCTCGCCTTCGCCTTGTGTCCTAATATTTATCATCATCAAATAGAAAATAAACTCACTCGCTGCCTTCAGATGTTCGCGCTCGCAAATCAATCCATGCACATGCTCGTCCTGTCGTGCAATGTCTTCACTTGCTTTTCACTTGTTTTTTCGTTTCTTGTTCTCTTATATATGCAGATTCACAACGGACTTGTCTTCTTCACCAGCACCATGCGCGCGCGCTCTCTTGCTTGGGCATTAGACAGCATCACACAGCTTTTTGAGCCGCACGCGCACAGACTTGAGGCGATCGCAACAGCAGCAAAAACACGCGGTCCCCTCTCTCTACTGGTGCTTCTCGAGCTGCTCGATGCGCTTAGCGAGCGCGGCGTTCTGCGCGATGACATCGCTCTTGAGGCTGCCGATGGACTTCTGGATCTCCGCCGTCGACTTCTCCACGTCCTCGTTGAGCTGGTAGAGGCCGATGCCGCCGGCGACCGCGAAGCCCACGGTGAACGACAGCAGGCGCTGACCGAAGGAGCTGCCGCCGCTGCTAGAGCTCTTCACCGGCGCGACAACGGGGGCAGCGGACGTTGCTTCCGTGGCGAACGAGCGACGCGCGAGGGACTGGGTGGCGTGGCGGAACATGTCGATCTGACTGACTGATGCGCTCGCTTTTCACGTGGGGCTCGTCGGGTTATGAGCGAAATGCTGCGGAAGCTGGCCACAAACGGTTATACGAGCGCCTTTTATCAAAAATCCGTTTTGAAGGACACTATTTCAATTTTACACCGTGGCGTAGAAATAAACAGTAGATGAACAAATTTCAGTAGATAATTGCATGCTGGGCCAAGAAAATGCGGCTTTTTGAGAGCGCTATTTATACAAATTATTTGACATTTATCTTATGGGCAGCCATGGCTAAAACAAAGAGTGATCACAAAAACCGCAATCAAACAGAATTGATATTTACGAGTACGCTTAAGGCCCCCTTAATAAATCCGAGTAATTTGCTTTACACAGAGGCGCTGATCTAGACCCCTATTTTAGCTAAGGCCTCAATCCTATGAGATACTACCTCTGGTCCACATTAATGTGGACAAATGGATTTACATTTGGTCCAAAAAAATTGGGACACAACATTAAAGAAGTTTGATTGGAAGATAAAAACATTTTATACCAATATGATTGGTCAAAATGATCTTTTCCACA
>JAASGT010000089.1:0-51636 GCA_023334315.1 Globisporangium alternatum
CACATTGGCGACTGGAAGGTGTTTGCGATCCCAACGCAGGTCTCGGACGGTCCCGCGGCGCTGAAGAAACTGCCTGAGACGCCGGAGATCCTCAAGGAGCATCTGATCCCGGCTGTGAGCAGCAACTCGGACTTTGAAGCCACGATCTTGCTGCCATCGAGTGATGCGCCAGCTAAGGGCTACCCGGTGATCATCGACTTGCACGGCGGCCCGCACGGCAACTCACCAGCGATGTACCGTGTTCTCTACGAGTACTTTGCCGCCTTGGGCTTCGCGGTCGCGTCGGTCAACTACCGAGGCAGCACGGGCTACGGCATCAAGCCACTAGAGTCGCTGATCGGCAAAGTCGGTACCCAGGACATTTTCGACTGTCACTACGCGCTGCAACACATTCTCGAAACCAGCGGACTGCCACTAAACAAAAACAAGGTGCACTGCTCCGGTGGCAGCCACGGCGGCTTCATCGTCGGCCACCTGATCGGACAGTTCCCAGAGTTCTATCGCTCGACCGTGTCGCGCAACCCGGTGTCGAACATCGCGAGCATGTTCTACCTCACGGACATTCCGGACTGGACCCTCGGCGCCACGGGCATCAAGCGCTTCGAGTCGATCCACTCGACGCAAGCGCTGCAGAACAACCGCGCGTCGCTGCCAGCGCTGTCCCCAGAGGTGCGACTCGCGATCCTCTCCAAGCTCTGGCTGCACTCACCCGTTTCGAACGATCTGAGCCAGGTCAAGACGCCCGTACTTTTTGGTATTGGTGGCAAGGACCGCCGCGTGCCCCCGACCCAGGGGCTGGAACTGCGCGACTCGATCTCGGCGTACGGCGTCGAGACGCGCACGCTATGGTACCCGGAGGACAACCACCCGCTGGACACGCTGCAAGCTTATGGCGACTTTGCTGTCAACTGGGCGCTCTGGGTCGTGCAGCACAACTAGAGAGTCAAAACCTGGTGTTGTGCGTCTGATAAACTACAAAATCACATTGAATTGCACAAAAAGTGTTACTCTACGAGCGGTGTGAGACGCTTTTGAGCTCGAGGATGTCTTGATGTAGCTGCGCTGGAGTCACTTCAACACTGAGAGAGAGCTGCTTCGTCGGTGTGAGTTGAGAGATCACTCACCAGACAGATTCATGAACAACGACGGCACCTGAGCTGATGGTTGGATGGCTTGATTTTCCAGTTCTTGGGCGATCTCGCTAAATAAAATATCGTGGTCTACTGCTCGAGTCGAACAACAGCTTGGGGTTGTAGTATGGTACTGGGGCTGGTTCTGGAAGACGCTACTGCTGGTTGGATATCATGAGCGTCTTGGGGATTTATCTTCTTCTATGGGGTCACGGTGGAGGAAGGAGTCGAGTTGCGTATCTGATGAGCCTGGGGTGCTGGATGGCGGCTGAGCCAAATGCAGGGCTTTGGAGCGCGATGGTGGTTGATGGTTGTGGTGGTGCGAGCGGGTGGCGGATTTTGCACTGCTGCTGCTGGGAAGTCGAACTACTGTACACTGGATGCTGCTGACGAGGTCGGTGCTTGAACTGAGCGGCTTCCCCAAGTGTCAAATCGTCTTCAGTGCATGACGCAACGAAAGTCGAACTACTATACACTTGGGTCTTGATCCAGCGCTTCATCTTGCTCTGGGCCTTGTCGTTCAGCGCTTCTTGATCTTCGAAGTGTCAAATCGTCTTCCGCGAGGGCTGCCAGCTTGATCGCACTGACGCTGGGGAGACGAACTACTATACACTTGGGCGGACGTTGCTGCTGCTGCTGGCTGGGGCGGGCTTCAAAGTGTCAAATCGGCGTCCGTTGCCTCGAAAGCACAGCAGACCGCTGGCCTCCAAAGCACGGAGTGTCGAACTACTATACACTTGAAGCACGTGTTGTTGCCCACAGCGACAGCGGCGGCATCAGGCTGGAGCACCAAGTGTCAAATCGTCTCCCGTCGCGGTCAGCGCTTCGTCACCACGACTGCTGCTCGACTTGATCGACCGCACACCACACAACACGCCACCAACGCACCACCATCGGCTGCCGCGCTCCGCTGCCCTTGCATCTGCTGTCACCACCAAGTCGCGTGTTAAAGCTCATGAATGCACACACAACCACTCACCTGCGGATCCGTCCACTCTCTCGCTTGCTTTCGCTTCCTGTCTCTAAATACTAACTCGCACACTTCTTCTTAGAAGAAGCGCATGGATGCGGAGGTCGAGAGCGTCTCCCTCGCCAGTCGCTCGCGTCGTGACGCCGCGACGGTCGGGCGTTCGTTCACGTACAGATGCGTGATGTCCTGCAGCGGTCTCCGGATGATGCCGATGCTCTGCGAGCTCACTTTCTTGCTCGTCTCGGCCTTCTTGCTGCTCTTCACGTTCTTCTTGGTCGTCGCTGTCGTCGTCTTTACGAGGTCCTGCTTGGTCGTTGTCGTCTTCTTCTTCTTCTGCATCACTTTCTTCTTTGCGTCCTGCGGCGTGATCGTGCTCGCACTGCTCATCGCAGCGGCAGCGTGTCCTCGCAGCAAGTGGCGCGCGACGCCACCGAGGCCCACGGGCGACGGCGTGCGGCGGCCGCGGGAGACGCGCCGATGCAGCACGGGCGTGCCGTCGTACTCGCTACGCAACGAGGCTGTAGGTCGACGCACAAAGTAGCCGACGTTCTCCTTGTTGCTTTCGCTGTCGACGAAGTCACAGTCGTTGTACACGCGCGGCAGCAGGTGGTCGAGCATCTTGGTCTTGAGGTCTTGAGCAGTTGGTGGGGTCTTGAGCGTCCTTGAGCAGCAGGCGGGGGTCTTGAGCGTCCTTGGGCAGCGCGTAGTAGGCGTGGGGCGTTCTCTATTACACGGATGGATTGGCGACTGACGCGGATGCGCTGCGCACTAGCGGCGGCGATGGCGGGCCGATTGACGGTGTACTTTCTTGAAATGCGCGCGAAAAGCAGAAGCGATGAACCTTAAAACCTTGGAACAGTGCTTCGCTTTGGTGAGGTTTTAGTGCTTTTTGGCTTCAGTTTGAAAATGCAAAATTATCAGACGTCGAGGGCGGGAAAGGCAGCTGGTATCCGGTCAAGATGTATAGTAATTTGTAACAACTGCCTATTTGCACGGTTTTGGAGTGTAGCAGCATCCAGCTATACAAGATTTGGAACTCAGGTTGCTTCAACCTCGCTCGAGTGACGTGAGACGCAGTCAGCTGCTGGCTAATCCGACTTCTTTGAGTGACTACGATGTAGTGACGTCTGACATCTTGATGGATTTTTCGTCATCGAGCTCATAGCGACGACCAACACATTATTGTTGGTGGCGTTATGGTGGCTTGATGGCATTCATGCATGGGCGTGACGTGTGTCGAGCTCTTCGCAGGCACGCAGCACGACGCGCGTGTAAACGAGAAGCTCAACCAGCACTTTGCCATACATTCGGCATCGATCTGAGCGACACCACAAGCGACAAGCAGCTCAATAATAATCAGTCAGTTTGTAATGTTGATGCCGAAGACGTCGAGTCAGCGCGGCTTGCTTTGGTGACGTCTCGGATGTGGAATGAGAAAGCGAAGATGACAACACAACACAATGCTGGCTTCCCTGTGATAACTTACTCTCTTCAAATAATGATAGCGTCCAAGTCGTTCTAATACTGTAATGCTACGCTCTGCTGTCTTCTATGCTAAATACTTCTCGTCTAATACTAAATACTGACGCTACGGATAGTTTCCCTAAGTTACCAACTCTTCTTTCTCTTCATCTTGCTTGTCTCTTGTTGTTGCTGCTTGCTGGCTGGCTCTGGACCCGAGCACACGCTCTCTCTCTAGATCCAGGTCGAGCGTGGCTGCGTGGGCTTGGGGCGCACGAAGTGCGGCGGCACGGGCGGCAGCTTGCTCGCGCTGCGGCGGCCGTGCGTCACGACGTGCTCGGCCTGGTCCTTCACCTGCTTGAGCTCCTGCTCGGCGATCTCGAACTCGCGCTTGGCTGCCATCAGGCGCGCGTACACCTTCACGACCTCCTCGGCGTCGCCCGTGTCACACAGCGGGATGCTCGTACCCGGGACGCACTCGATCAGGCGCTCGTCGTCGTTGCTGGACGAGATTTCGAGCGGCGACACGGGCGAAGCGGGCGAGCCTATGAACGTCTGGCGCCGGATGTCCTCCATGCGCGCGGTCGTGACTGAGATGCGCTCCTCGAGCTCGCGGTCGAAGGCCTTGCCGTTGCTCGAACGCGACGAGATCATGCGGCGCAGCCCGCGGCCGCTCTTGCTGCGCCTCTTGGTGGACGACGCCCCGGACGCGTAGTTGTAGTCGTAGTCGGCCGCCGACTCGGTGTGCGTGAGCATCACGCTGTGGTAGTGCGGGCTATTGTAGTCGCGGCTGTGCTGGAGCTGGCGGCGCGCCGCCTTGCCGCCCGTGAGGCTACGCAGGGACTTGCTGATGCAGCGGAAGAAGTGCTTGAGGCCCATTGTTATCGCAAAGTGGTGGTGGTGTCTGTTTCTGGTGTTTTTCTGTAGTGGAGGTGGCTGCTGCTGTGCGCTGCGCTGTTCATTCACTCGCGCCGTGTATGGTGCTTGGTGTTGTTGTATGGGATGTTTTCAACGGACCTGCCTGTTGTTGTGCTGATCTGTTCTGCTCTCGGTCGATTTCGGAATGAAGGATGATGCAGAAGAAGGAAGAAACGCCTGCTGCCAACAAAGTGAGCGAGTTCGGGATATATGGGAGTTTGTATGGTTCGGGAGCGAGAAGGTCGCAAAAGCCGGAAGGATGCGCTGTCCACACCCGATTTTTTGGCAGGTCATTCTTTCTTTTTATGGCTAATCGGTTACTTTGACTCATTTTGAAAGCCATCAGATCTAAAAAGCATTTTCTTTTTATAAAATTTGCTGAAAAGTGCTTGTTTGCACAGTTAACCAGCTTGTCAAACATATGGGTTCGAGAAAAGTGTAGGTATTAGCACACACAGCATACAAACATCAAGTTAAACAAACGGACACGCGCATGCGACAAACACATCGTGAACGCGTCATCATCGACTTGATCGTTAGGTCCTTTTTTCACTGAACGCAATTCGTGCGCGTGTCCTTCACACCGTTTATCGTAATGCACCAACACGCAATGGTTTGCAAATGGTTGGCCGTTTGTTTTAGCCCTTCTGTACCTAGGTTCTTTCTGGGTGATGGGTGCACCTGGTTCATCCACAATTTGCTGTAGAAAGTGATACTGAGATATTCAACACTTAAAAACGGATAGTTCCTAACTATCTATGTTTATGTATTGCTGTAACGTGTCGCCTGCGGCCCCCGATATGTAATATTTGACAAATAATGTTAGATATCAGATGCTCCAAATCGACGCTCATTAGGTTGTCATGATTTCTGTCACCAGAAAACATGACAAACTGATTTCAACTCTAACTTACAAAACTGATGGTCTGGATTTTAGCCACAAAACATACCATAAAATCAAAGAGTTGAAGCTGGGAACAAGGCAGTTGCTGGATACAATCCATACTCAATCCAAGTGAGTAGCCATTCTAGCCAACCACTTGACGCATAATCGCTTTGGACCTCTCTGCGCCAGTCATTTCTCATTCGCCACGTCACTTGAATTACGCACAGTACATGGGCACAGTTCGCATGCTGAACGCTTCAGATTTGCACGTCCATGGCCGCACTCGAGCTGGCGTCATCCACTGCAGAACCGTCTTGTTCCACCCCCAACAGAAGGACGTCTGCTGCCCTCAACACGAACAAAGCGGAGCTGTGACGTGGCGGATGTCAGCAACCACATCAAATTTATCAGATCCTCGCTCAGCTGTTCTGTTCAACGAGTTGACATGACAACACACATCCATCGTGCGGCTGCCAGCGAGTTGCCATCAGAACGACAAAATCAGGTGTGAAAAGACTCACAAAGTACTCGCCTCCCTCTTCTCACAAATTGACTGATACCATTCATGCAAACAGATTCAGATCGATAATCGGTCAACCGCTTGCTTTCATACAAAGCGACGCCACGCGCGCACTTTGGTCGCGATTTCGAGGCCTTTCACTTCGTTTACCACAGCGCTCTTACGCGTGACTAGCTGGTCGCTCCCGGTGAACGCGCGCGGCGGCAGCGCCGAACCCATGATCATGAGCGTGTCGCGTGCCAGAAGACTCATCTTCGGGAACCGGTGCGCGCCGACCACGCGCCACCACTCGAGCACGTCATCGCAGCCCAGGTCGGCGTTTGTCGTGAACTTGAAGAACGCGTCGACCTCGTCCTCGGCCACGCGCTCCGGGTAGGACTCGTTGCGCGCCTGCCGCGCCGCCGCAAAGAGCGACGAGATCTGCTTCTCTGGTTTGACTGGCGCCGCTTCAGCCACGACTGAAGCATGGGTCTCTGACACCGACGATGCCAACGACTCCTGGACGTTCAGGCCGTATTGCTCGACGAGCGTGCGGCGGATCTCGGTCTTCATGGCCACGGCCTCGACGGACGCGTTCGACACGCGCGGGTCCAGGATCTGTGCGAGGTTGGCAAAGTCGTTCCAGAGGTGGCGCTTGTTCTTCTGAAGCACGTCAAGGAACGCGGCTGCCGCGGACTTGGCGAGCGGCGTGATCGTGACGCCCAGAGCAGCCGAAGTGCGGCCCTCGATCGCCTTCTTGCAGTGCGCCTGGAGCGAGTCATAGATGAGCGGTAGCAGCGATGCGCCGATGAAGTCGTGCTCTTCGCTCACGGTCGTGAACGCGACGGCCTGCTCGAGAAAGTCTCGGGTGCACTTGAGCGTACGCCAGTCCACGTCCGAGAGCCGCTGCTGGCCCTGCAGGTGCGCGCGCAATCCCTTGCCTGCCTCGCTGCTGCACACGACGCCGAGCACGTCCTTGACGGCGTAGGACTCGTCGAGCATTGCGAAGAGCGCGTCCCAGTTGTTCTCGACGTCGAGCGAAGGCACGTCTTTAATGGCCGCCTTGCCGGCCTGCTGCTGCACCGCTTTGTAAAGCGCCTTGAGCGCGTCCGAATCCCGGAGGTACTTGAGGATCGTGCGCAATGTTGCAAGCGGCAAGGTAATCTTCTCGAGCGCCGCACTCACGCACTGGTGCAGGATGTGCGAGACGCAGCGCAGGTGCCACGACTCGCTCACCTGGACTGCGAACTTGTTCTGGAGCTCCAGGCGCACGTGCACCATGGACGCCTCGAGCTCGCGCGCGCTGTCCGTTGTGATCGCGCGCACCTTGGTCGAGATGTTGTAGTGGTGCAGCGTCGTCACGATGAGCTCCGAGACGCACCAGGCGTCGAAGGCTGGCGGCGCGTGCTTGAACTCCAACAGGCACTTCTTGAGCGCCCAGTCGCTCGAGACCCAGTGCAGCGTGAGCCCAATGTACCCCGGAGTGGACCACTGGTCGAGGGTGAGCGCCACACTGCCGGGGATCGCCTGCACGACGAAGAAAAACTTCTGCAGTGCCTGGTGGAGCTGCTCGTCGCTCGATGTGGCGAGTACGTCGCGCGTCAGCGGCTCATAATTCGGGTTCACTTTCTTGCAGAACACGCGGAAGCTCGCGCGCTCGAGCACGTCCAAGCCCAGGTGCGCGTCCACGATAAAGTCCAGCAGCGCGTCGTCGATCTCGCTCTTGCGGTCCACGTCTACCACTTGGCTCGGCTGCTGTTGCTGTAGGTTCTGCAGCTGCTGCTGGGCGTTGAGGTTCGTGGCGGCCTTGGTCGGCGGCGTCTGGAACACGTGGTCCGCGTGGCTCACAGGAGCGCCGCCAGTACCAATGCCAGTCGCGACAGCTGCAGCTACAGCGAGCGCTTTCTCAACAGCGCCGTTGCTACTAACCACACGAGGCGCAGGGGCCACCGGTGTGACTGGGGTGCCGGGGATCGACGACTCGTCGTTCCCGATCTCACCCTTGGCGATGCCGTGCTTGGCCAGCAGGTGCACAGCGAGCGTGCTGTTGCCTGTGGTCTTGGGATAGCTCGTCGCGTCGCCGCTGCCGTCCACGAGCAGGCAGTGCCTGCATACATTGCGCTCGTTCTCGCCGCCGCCGCGCACGAAGTGGTGCCAGACCCACGACGTCTTCTTGCGCTTGCGCGCCACCTGCACGGGCAGAAACGTGTACGGCAGCGCGCTCTCACTGTTGCCAGCGGCGCCTGGCGTCAGCTGCTGCTGCGGGTCGATAGCCGAGTCGGCATCGAGGCCTGCGTCGTCGCTCGCGGCTGATAACCGCTTGCGCGGCAGCATCTTGGCGGCCATCTCTCTTCGCGAACTGTTTCTTCTTGTTAGCCGCTTGTTGCGATTGCCGCGAAGGGCTCGTTTGGTGAGCCGTTTTTGTTTCTTCGCGGTTGGTCAGAGGGGGTTAACTTTTGTGTAGCAAATGTGGGTGGAATCTGAACTAGTGAATGGCTCGGAGAAATCGAATCTCTTGCCAAATGTAAGCAGTTTCAGTCAACGGAACGCAGATCTCGTGTTAGCCAGTTCAGTTCTCGCTGGTTTAAAATGGCGCGGTTACTAGCATTCGAATAGCAGATCCTACACAATCACATAAAACCGGTTAATGCATTATGAAAATTCATGATAGTTTGATGAAAACTTAAACGACTAGTTATTGGGTGAATTTCCTAGACCTCGGTTGCACAACCTACCTTGAAATTTGCGTCGAGGTGTGACCTACTTCGAGATTGTCATCGAGCGTACAACCAGTACATGTACTGATAAATCGATCGCTGCACAGGCGCTTCGAAGGAGGCCAGCGAACGGGATCACCTCTGGAAGGCCGAAGACAGCATTTTGCTGGATCCCCTTACGAAGCGCTGTTGAGGAACGACCAAACACCAGCCCCCTGCTCACTCTCCTGCAGCGCATCGCTGATGAACGCCGATGAAGACAACGAGCACAGTATCGATAATATAATGATGAGAAAACAATGCGCGCTTACGCGTCACGACACCATGCAAGCGGCTCACTTCGAAGCTCGTTTGGCGACCGGTATCCCATGAATGACGCCACCTCCGTTGTCGGCAGTCTAGCCAAGTCATTAGTCTGCCGAAGCTGCAATCGTCACCCATAATTGGACTGAACAAGATCTTGCACATCTGGAATGAATAAGCTGATCAGGATGCTTTGTTGCTCTCGAGACAGAAGGTGTCGTCACTGGGCAGCAAGCCATATCGGAGGCGCCCAACGAGCACACGCCGAGAGAAAACCGAGGACGTGACCTCCACTTCAACACCAGCCAGTGGGAGGTCAAAGTGCTGTTTTTGGCTCCGGTATTCTTGGCCAAAATTAGCCACTCGGCTATTTTGAAACCCGCATGCGTGTCATTTTGTGCGCTTCGCCACTTTCCCATGGCGCCACGAGCGATGCGAGCACCATTGCTGGTGCGCGCAGCTCTTGCGCACAGGCACGAGCGCTGCTGCTTATGCACTGGGTCTACAGTACTATGAGCGCCGTCATGGCTGTGACCATCGTAGCGCTGCTCAGCAGTCTCGCTGTCGTTGTCGTGGACGCCGCGAACTGGGCGCAGGTGAGCGGCAAGCGGCACACGAACGCGGTCGTGCTCGAGATCACACCGTGGACCAAGCGCCACGGCCACGCTGTGGCCACGCTCGACTTCAGCGACGAGTACATGCGCGCGACGGGCCAGAAGGCGCGCGTGTTCGTCATCGGCGGCGACTCGAGCGTGCAGGGCACGCAGGACCTGCGCGCGTATCCCGGTGGCGGCAGCCTCAAGAACGACGTCTGGGCGTCCACAGGCATCCAGTGGAAGGTCGAGACGAACATCCTCAAGACAACCAAGTGGGGCGACCCACTGCCGCAGATCATCGCCAACATCTCGTGGCTGCAGACGAACGCCGGCAAGAGGCCGCCACGGGGCGTCACGTACCACGACTGGATCGCGTGCGCGGCCGCCGCCTGGGCCGTCACACCCGCGAGCGGCTGCGGCGACGCGTCCAAGCCCCCGGGGGCGTACCTCTCGGACAACATGTTCTCGCCACGGCGCAACTTTGTGGCCACGGCATTCAATAACGAACTGTACGTGCTCGGTGGCCGCGCGCGCGAGCACTTCCCGGTGCCCGAAGACCAGCTGCGCGGTGGTGTGCGCACGATCGGGCCGCGCAATGCGCGCTGGCGCGAGTTCACAGTACTCAAGAACGACGTGTGGCGCAGCAGCGACGCCGGTGCGTCCTGGAAGCTCGTGACCCCCGGATGCGTCATGCCGCAGGCCAGTCTCGTGCACAAGGCCGGCACGAGTGCGTTCCAGTGCGAGACGGACGACCAGTGCGAGGGCGACGCGTCGTGCAAGTTCGACCAGAAGACGAGCACGGGCTTCTGCGTCTGCAACATGTGGTCTCCACGCGAGCTCCACGCCGTCACGATCCACGACGGCAGCTTCTACTTGTCGGGCGGGTACGCGCTCATTGAGCTGGGCAACTGCGGCGTCGAGGAGTGGGCGCGCAAGCGTCCGTCGGGCGAGGAGTTTGCCTGTGGCGGTGGCTACCGCACGTACATGAACGACGTGTGGACGTCCAAGGACGGCCAGCACTGGACGCTGCTCGAGCTAAACGCGGCCTTCTCTTCCCGTGGCGAGCACGCGATGGTGTCCTTCAAGTCGATGCTCTACATCTTTGGTGGCCGCTCGGGGGACCCACTCGACAGCGCGAACCGCAAGCTGCTCAATGACGTCTGGGTGAGCTCGAACGGCTCGCTCTGGAGCGTAGTGACCAGCCAGGCGCCCTGGTCCGTGCGCTCCAAGCACGTCGTGGTCGTGTTGCCCGGCTCGGCGGACCTGACCTCGGGCGACGATCTCGAGGACGAGCTCGTGCTCATGTACGGCGAGGACGAGGAACGCACTCTGGACGACGTGTGGACCTGGAAGGGGCCCTCGGCACAGCAGCAGTGGGTCCAGGACTACTCAACCGGCACGGACGCGGACGACTACGTGAGCCCCATGAGCAGTGTGAGTTACTTGAAAGGCATGCTGGACGCCGACGCGATCGCACTGAATGCTGCGGGCATCAACACGATCACGGACCTCACGGCGCTCTCGTACGACACGACGATCGCTCTGCGAGAGCTCATGCCGATCTGTGACTACGCTGCACTCGCCAAGCAAGTCGTGGCCACGTGTACGGTGAGCGCCGACGTGTACGAAGGTCAGGAATACACCAACCTGAAGGTCGTGCAGGGCCAGAACGCCGTCACAACAGCGCCCACTGCAGCCCCGGGGACGACCACGGACGACTGGGACGGCTGCTCCCACGTGGGCTCCATGGTGCTCGATGATACAACGGACCGGTATAAGTGGCCGGACGTGAAAGGCATCGACCAGGTGCAGATCCTGCGCGACGTGTTCGGCGACGCGCAGGCGTCGATCTGCAAGTGGTACCCGGCACCACGCACGGGCCACGCGGGTATCGTCTTCCAGCGCAAAGTGCTCGTCTTCGGCGGACTCACAAGCCCCGACTTCTTTGAGAACGACGTCTGGTACCGCGACAAGCGCCGTCCAAAAGCCCAGTTCACGCTCGTGCCGCCAACGAAGAGCCACGACACAGTCTTTGAGTTCGAGAGCGACAAGCCCGGCTGCGTCTTCGAATACCACGTGACCAACATGGTCGAAATGCTCGTCGTGCGCAACTGGACGCGGACTTTGGGCCATGTGGACTTTCTCGCGTGGCTCGACGGCGGCAAGTACCGGTTTCGCGTGCGCGCGCTGGACCCGGCGGGCAATGTCGATCTGAGCTTTGAACTGGACAGGAACGAGTACATATGGATCTATGTGCCCAAGCTCCCGTGGCCACTCATCATCGGGCTCTCGAGCGCCGTGTTCGTGCTCTTCGTGGGCTTCTTCATGGAGTGGCGCAAGCGTCGAAAGCGTGCGGCGATGGAGAGGTACGCGATGAAGCGCATGCGGCGCAAGCTCAAGGGCAAGAAGGCCGAGGGTGGTGATGCGAACTGGCGCGAGACGTACGACAAGGCCAAGGACAAGGACAAGGCCAAGGACAAGGACAAGGACAAGGACAAGAGCAAGAAGAAAAAGGGCAAGGTGGTCGGCGTCAAGGCCACTGCGGTGGGCAAGAAGACCAAGGACGCAAAGAAGAAGGACAAGACGAAGGAGAAGGACACGAAGAAGAAGAAGGACAAGGAGAAGGCCCCTAAGAAGAAGGAGAAAGACGTGAAGACGGGCAAGTCGAAAGACAAATCGAAGGACAAGAAGGATAAAGCCAAGGACAAGACGAAGGAGAAGAAGGACAAGACCAAGGCGAAAGACAAGACGAAGGACAGCAAGAAGGAGAAAAGTAGCGCGAAGAAAGAGGACCCAAAGAAGAAGACGACGAAGGACGCCGCAAGTGACAAGAAGAAGAAGAAGTGATGATGCGAGTTATAGATCTACTTAAGCTTTCATGAGAGCAGTTGGTTGACTGACTCATTGGTGAAGAAGATCCTTCAGAGGTCGATGTTGAAGTTGATACCAGGTGATACCGGTTGAATACCGTGTTCAGATTAGGTTGTACACTTCAACTTCTAAAATAAAGGCGTGTCCAAAAATTTGAAGCGTGAAAAAATAAATTAAACGTGCCACATGTCGCATGAAACCACCCGACAAACAAAATGACTGGACGAACGAAGCGGCATGGCCCTATATATATTTCGTACAGTGTACGACCTCCTCCTCCCTCTGCAATCGTGCGGCTCTGACAAGAGCTGCTCGGAATCTTGAAAAAGATGCGGATGGACGCCGTCAAGAAGGTGACAAGCGCCGCCACGCGCGTCGCGGCGCACTGGCGCCAGGCGAGCTACGCCGACGCGCACGCGACCGCCTCGCTGCGTGCGGCGCTTGCGCTGGAGGGAAGTCAGAGCAGCAGCAGTGGCAACAGCCGCTGGACGCTTGCTCTCGGAGGCGCGCTCGCGTTCGCCGGTGCGGCTGCCGCGGTCTCGCAGAGCAGCACTGAGGTGCAGTGCGAAGGTGCTTCTGCTGCTGCGGCGCCAGTCGCGCGCGACGTGCAGACGCAGACGATGCTCAAGGAAGTCGTGGCCAAGCTCAACCGTATCGAGAGCGCGGTGGCGAACCCGAAGCGCCATCACGACGGCTTCAACGGCGGCGTGGACGTCGTACTCGGCGCGCAGTGGGGCGACGAAGGCAAGGGCAAGCTCGTGGATAACCTCTCGCAGTCCTACGACGTGATCGCGCGTGTCGCCGGCGGTGCGAATGCCGGCCACACGATCGTGCACAACGGCAAGAAGTACAAGTTCCACTTGGTGCCGTCGGGCATCCTCAACCCGAACGCCGTGTGCGTGATCGGCAACGGTGTCGTCGTGCACTTGCCGAGCCTGCTGCTCGAGCTCGACGAGCTCAAGCGCATGGGTGTGGACTACGAAGGCCGCATCCTCATCTCGGACCGCGCGCACATGGTGCTCGACCTGCACCAGGAGATCGACGGTCTGAACGAGCTGCGTCGCGGCCGCAACAAGATCGGCACGACCAAGAAGGGCATCGGTCCGGCGTACTCGTCCAAGATGCTGCGCAACGGCGTGCGCGTGGGCGACCTGCGCTACTTTGACGACTTCGCCGACAAGCTGCGCGACCAGGTGAAGTTCTACAAGGACAACTACCCGGACCTCGAGGTGGACGCGGATGCCGAGATCGAGAAGTACCGCCTGATCAAGGAGTACATTTTGAGCTTCACGGTCGACACGATCGAGTACCTCAACAACTCGTTCATCTCGGGCAAGCGCGTGCTCGTCGAGGGTGCGAACGCCACGATGCTCGACATTGACTTTGGCACGTACCCGTACGTGACGTCGTCGAACCCGTCGATCGGATCGGTGTGCACGGGTGGCGGCATCTCGCCGAACCGCCTCAACGGCATCATCGGCATCGTCAAGGCATACTGCACGCGCGTTGGCGAGGGTCCGTTCCCCACGGAGCTCCACGACGATGTGGGCGCGCACCTGGGCAGCGTCGGCGCCGAATTCGGCACGACGACCGGTCGCCCGCGTCGCTGCGGCTGGCTCGACATCCCGCAGATGCGCTACTCGAACATGGTGAACGGCTTCACGGAGCTCAACCTGACCAAGTTGGACGTGCTCACAGGCCTCAAGCAGGTCAAGATCGGCGTGGCGTACTGGCACAAGGGCAAGAAGCTCGGCGGCATGCCGTCGAACCTGCAGCTGCTCGAGGAGTCGATCGTCGAGTACGAGGTCATGGACGGCTGGGATGAGGACATCTCCAAGTGCAAGACCTTCGAGGAGCTGCCTGTGGCGGCGCAGAAGTACGTGCTGCGCGTCGAGGAGCTGCTCGGCACGCACATCAAGTGGATCGGCGTGGGCCAGGACCGCTTCGACCTCATCACGCGCCCGCACCCGCTCGAGAAGGCCTTCAACGCCACCTCGGAGACGTTCTAAGCCAGTCGGTCCCATTAAGGGCGTCGGTTGCTGCTTGAATGTGA
This sequence comes from Globisporangium alternatum, assembly GCA_023334315.1. Taxonomy (NCBI): domain Eukaryota; phylum Oomycota; class Peronosporomycetes; order Pythiales; family Pythiaceae; genus Globisporangium; species Globisporangium alternatum. Next base: position 14,405 of record JAASGT010000089.1, read on the forward strand.
CGCTGCTTGCTGCTACGAGAGCCTCATTAGCCTTAGAAGAAGGTAATGAGGCGATGAGAAGAGTGAATGAGCGAAAGAGAGAGAATAGTGCATTGGGTATTCGTCAGGACGATCGAACAGCGTGTGTGATGACGTGAGGTCCTCTTGTCTGACACAATATACACAACAGATTTTCTCCCACTCGACTTGGTCATTACACCATTGTCCAGTACCATTGTAAAAACCTGGGTACAGTTACATCTGTACTGGAGCTGCCTATCTATCAGCTCGCTGCACGGATGCTGTCGGGGACCTCGATGCGGATCGAAAGCGAGGACGACGCGCTGTCATCGCCGCTTGTCCGACAGCTCCATGTGTATTTCGAGCTGTTCTTCGCCTCGTGCTTTTGGTACAGCGCCTCGATGTCCGCGACGAGGTTGCTTGGTGCGTTACCACGCAATGCGATGTCCAGGATCGCGCCAAAGCCGATGCAAGTCGGGTCGAGCGTGGTTGCGCCGCCGCCGTTTGCTCCTCCAGTGGGGAAGAGCGAGAGGTTGAGCGACTTGGTCGGCCGTGTCTGGGCCTCAAACTCGCGCCAGTCGCCTATGAGCGCAAGGTTCTGCAGTAATGCGTAGTAAAAGCGCCGGTCGTCGACCTGGAACCGCTCGCGCAGCGCTTGCGGACCACCTGTCACCGAGCTCCTACTATTGTTACCACCATGATACAGCAGCGTGTACCGCAGGAACTCGGCCATGGTCATGTGGTGCACACAGCGCCGCGGGAACGTGAGCCAGACGCGGTCGAGCTCGAGTCGCTTAATGTTGGCCGAGAGCGCACTCATCCATTCGAACTGCACCACGGGCGTGCACGGGTCGATGATGAGCGCGCGGTCGCCGTCACCGATCTGAATGCAGTACGGCCGCCGCGAGAGCTTGCCGTTGTACTCGAGCGGCGCGATCTTTAGTCCCTTGGTGAGCTGCATGCTGCCTTTCTGGCGCTTGTCCAGGAACGGGTTCTTGGAGAGCGCGAGCTTCTCGGCGTCGTGCTTGGAGTACGAGAGCTCAGTCGCGTCCAGTCGGAAGTACCGCATGCGCCAGTTGGCCTGGATACTCGTTGTACCCCGTGCACGCTTGTCCATGTAGCCGCTCTTGACGCTCACCTCTGGGGCCGTGAACACGTCGCTCTTCTCGGTCGCGATCTGCAGCTCCAGGAGCGCAATGTGCTCAGCGAGGAGCTCCATGATCCAGCTGGGGAACCGGTGGCGGTAGTGGCGCACGATAGCCGCGACTTCACTCGCCACGCGCAGCGCCCGCTCGATCTGCTTCTCCTTGGCCACGAGTCCGAGCAGTAGCGTCGCGAGGTCCTGGAAGCGCTTCGTGACCGAGTAGAGCTCGAGCAGGCCGTGCAGCGCGTCAAGCGACACGGTCTCGTTGTTCACGACGCACTGCTCCGACAGGTAGTGAATCCACTGGCTCAGTGCTACAGGCGTAAGCGTGAGCTCCGTCGTGAACAGACCGGGCGCCATCGTCTGCGACAAAAAGAGCAGCACGTCCATGAGCACGCCCGCGCACGACGTCGCCTCGGCCGCGTGCAGCAGCTCGCGCTTGTGCTTCGGCGCGCGCAGGAACGGCAGCTGGTACAGGTCGCGGAAGCTGCGAATGTTGCTGTCATTGTCGTCGTCATTGAGGCCCAGGTGCACGCGCAGCAGGTGCGTGACGACGGCGTCGGGAGTGCTCATACTCGTCGCCATCTTCTTCTTGCTGCTCGGAACTGGAGGAATATGGGTGTTTGTCACACCGCGTAAAGTACGTATTCGTACTTAATGGAAGGAAGCCACCTTTATTCTCATAAGGCCATGTCACGTTATCTTCTTCAAGCTCTTCATTCCTGTGGCGGCGCCTTTCATCTTCTCCGGGCCCAATATCGCCTTCGGCTTGCTCTCGACTTTGGGTTTCGCCTTGTACTCCTTGATGTCCGTGTCTTTCGACTTGATTCTGATTTTCTGGTCCGTGGATGATTTGTCCTTCTAGTCCTCTGACTTACCTCGACTTCTATTGAGTCTGCTCCATGGCTGCGTGCTCTCGGTGCTTGCGCTACGCCACGAATGACAACATGCGAGCACTTGACAAAGTGTTCTAGGTAGGCGCATGTTGCCCCACTCTGAACGAGATCGCTTCGTGCCAAAGAAGAAGAAGCGAGTCCGATCATATCGACAAATGCAATGCGGATGAAGTCGAACGAAGCCATTCGTTTGCGCTTGTGGTAAACTCACAACAAATCTGGTGACCAAGCGAAATTGTCCAGCGAGTCTGTCGCTTTTGAAGTTCAAGGTCCCAAAGTCTTTGCAGCGCTTTCCCCAGTCACTCATGTTTGTAGTGTCAAGACAGCAAATGGAGACTGCGTGTGTGAAATCTCAGGATCTTCAGCTGTAGATGAAGGTGAGCAACAAACCAGGTCATGCAGCTGACTCAGGAGCTCTTTTCAGTAATGTACCCATTTGAAAAGTTTCTTCCAAGAATATATAAATTTAATTGGCTTTCTCTGCCATTTTCTACTGGATATCAACTAAAACGACAAAGCGCGACCCGGAAATATAAAAAATCTCATACGCGCCTCGCTTCCTCATGAACTCCCATAGCGACCTCTGCAACCTTCGCGTCAAGCAGCGCCATTGCACGCGCATAATGCGATCATACCAACCACACACAGAGCTGCTGACCGAGTTGCCAAGTGACTCTACTTCAAGAAGCCAAAGCTTCTCCCATCCCACTCTCGGCGATGAGATCGTCCCACGGCTTCCACGAAATTTGTTCTCTCTTTTCTCCTCGTTCTCCCCATCGTCGTCGTCTCTTTCGCGCCAGCAGGTCCTCCGCTCGACGAACTCATTCGCTATTAACTCGATCATTCGTCGATTGTCTGCATCGGTCGCACGTCGTTCAGATCGTGCGTGCACTGCCACGTTCTCTCTTGTCTGTTGTGTACGTGTGTGTGCGAGAGAGCAGTCACTGTCGCGTGTGAAGCTAGCTGTCCAGTGCTGGCCGCCCTTCCCACTTGCACGCGCTGACTCGGTGCTGCCTTTCTCAGTCGCCAGTCTCTTAGCGCTCGCATAGAGCTCCACATCTCAACATCAAGAGCGTCATGATGAACTCGCGCCGCAGCAGCCACGGCCAGCTGCACAAGGACGACTGGCTTGAGCCACTCGACGAGGACGAAGACGCAAGCTGCGACCTCTGCGTGCTCAACGCGCACGAGCGCCGTTTGCAGTCCGAACAACAGCAGCAGCAGACAGGATCACCAGAGAGACGCGAGTCCCGAGTCACAAAGCGCATCCCACAAGTGACGATTGCAGCCATGCAAGGGCGTCTCGAGCACGTGCGCCACTGGATCGAGCACGCCGCGTGCGACGTCGACACGATGGACTTCATGGGCACCATGCCACTGCACCGCGCGGCGCTCGAGGGCCACGTACGCGTCGTCGAGTACCTCATCACACGCGGTGCAGCGCTGCAGACCCGCGTGCTGGACGTCAAGGACACGGTGCTGCACCTCGCAGCGGCGAGAGGCCACGCCCCGGTCATCACAGCACTGCTGAACGCTGGTGCGCACATTGAAGCCCGCAACGCTGACAACTACACGCCGCTGCTCGCCGCGATCCGCTCGAACCAGCTGGCGGCCGTGCAGGCACTGATCGCTCGTGGTGCAAGCGTCAGTGCGCCCTGGGCCGTCGACGCCCACGACATCGGCACGGGGCTGCACTTGGCTGTGCAGTGTGGCCACCTGGCGCTGACCAAGTTCCTCTTGGGCGTCGTGGCGCTGGATGTGAATCAGAAGACGCGGCGCCGCAAAGCTACACTGCTGCACTTTGCAGCTCTCCATGGCCACGTCGAGGTCACCCAGTACCTGGTCGAGCGCCACCACGCGGACGTACGCGCGCGTGACGCACGAGGGATGACGCCACTGCACTACGCGTGCGACTACGAGTACCACCTCACGATGCCCATCGAGCAGCATGGCACCATCGAGATGCGCCACGTGGAGATCGTCACGTGTCTGTTCAAGGCTGGTGCACAGGTAAAGCCCCGTCGACTGCGAGACCACGCGACGCCGCTGCGCTGTGCCGCCAGGCGCGGCCACTTCCAGCTCGCCAAGACACTACTCGATCACGGTGCACGCAGTAACAAGGCGACGCAGTGGCTCTTTGCGCTGCTCTGGGCAGCGCGCGATCCACACAAACTCAAGCTGCTGCTGTCTTCCGAGGGAAATGATCCCTCGAAGCCCTCTACTAACCAGAGCTCACGCAAGCAGAGTAGTCTGAGCAGCAGCGCGGACCCGACCAAGCGAAGCACCTCACGCGACAGCATGAGTAGCTGCGGCACGCTGCCAGACAGCCCCATAGCCATGACGATGCTGCTGGAGAATGGTTCAGCTACAAGTGGGTATGCGTCAGTGACCAACAGACTCGGCGGCGGCAGCCACTGCACAGCACTGCATCGCGCGTGTCTGGACTCGGACTTGACGCTGCTGCTCGGCATTCTCGGCAGAATCCAACAGCAGCAGCTCTCGAGCACCACCGGAACAAGAGAAAATGACGACGGTGTTCAAGAGCACGACACACTGGAAGCTCGCCTGCTCCCCGAGGGGTTCACTGCACTGCACCTCGCGTGTCGAAACGGGTGGCTGCGCGGCGTCGCAGCTCTCGTCAAGTGCGGCGCAGACCTCAACGCACAGACAACGTTGAACGACTCGACGCCGCTGCATCTCGCGGCTGAACAGGGCCACCTCGCCGTGATCAAGCAGCTCGTCGCGCATGGAGCCAAGGTGAACGCATGTACTAGCGCGAGCGTAACGCCGTTGCTCGTGGCGCTGCGCAATGGCCGGTCGGGTGCGATAAAGTACCTGCTTCGCCACGGCGCGAGCAGCCGAGCTTCGATCTCTGGGTGTGGCAGCAGCACGGGGATGTCGCTGGGCGACTTTGTCGTTGTGTCAGCACCGCCAGCTGAAGACGAAGACGAGCTGGACGATCTGAGCAAGCAAGAAGATGACGAAGCGCTCGTGCGGGTTTTCAACCCGAAGCGCACAACGGTGCTGCACATGGCGGCGTTCTACGGCCGCGTCGACATTGTGCGGCAGCTCGTGTGCGAAGGTGAGGACGTCGAGGCGCGCGACCAGGACGGCGCCACGCCCGTGTGGCTCGCCGCGCTCGTGGGCCACCTGGACGTCGTCGAGTGCCTCGCCGAGCACGGAGCGAATTTGAATGCGGTCGCGAAGAGCGGTGCCTCCGTAGCTCTCGGCGCCGCCGAGTTCGGCCACCTGGAGGTGCTCGCGTTCCTCACGGCGCCGACGCCCGCGCTAAGCTTCGAGCGGCTCTCGCTGACGCGTTTGTCGCTCCAGGACCACGGCATTGACGAGCGCACGTCACTTACGAGCCTGACAATGTAGTAGAGCAGAGGTTAGTAAGGCTAGAGCAGAGAGGACCTTGAAACTCACACAGATTTGGCTTGAGAATGGCTGGCTGGAGAATGGTTGCCTCAGGAGACGCGCGTGTATTTAATAGACAGGATTTTTGAAAATGTGCACTGCTGGTTGACTGGCGATGATAGACTCGAAGGCTGGGCTTGTGAGGCTGGAGCTCTGGGACTGGTATACTGCGGCTACTTGATGCCGAGCAGCGCCTTGCAGCTCTTGCAGTACCACTTGCCGGACGGCTGGTCCGTGAGTCCGACGCACTCGAAGTGGAACCACTCGTACTTGCAGTCGTCATTGTCGCAGCCGACCATTTGGCCGTACGACACGCGGCGGCAGTCGCAATAAATAGGCTCGTTCGGGTCGATCGGCAGGTCCTCGGCCACCATCGGCAGCGCCGCGGGCTGCAGATAAACACGTACACATCACACACAAAGATAAAGACACACACCCATGTCAGTACTTACGCTCAATCAGTCAGATACAAAGACATCATACGTACCGCAACAGGGATCTCCAGGGTCGCCTCGGTCGCCGAGCGCTTGCGTCCGGAGCCTGTCGTCGTGCTTGAGGCGCTGGCAGAACTAGAAGAAGCGCCAGATGTCCCACTCGCAGCTGCAGCGCTCAGCTTGCTGCTCTTGGTAGACGACGCAGCGACCGGCATGGACGAAGACGAGGCCACCGTCGCTGCTGCTGCCGCGGTCGAGAGCGCGCCTTTGCTCGTCTTCTGCTTCTTGAGCGCCTTCTCCTCCTCAAACTCACCGTTCTGCTTGAGCAGCGCCGCGTAGGCGTCCAGGTCCTGGTCCAAACGCCGGATGTGGTGGTCCACGATGTCGTACGACTGCGCGGCGATCGCGATCTTCTCGTCGAGCTTCTGCACCACGCGCTGGTGCTTGGCCTGCAGCTTCTCGAGCGTCGCGTCGGCTTCGACGAGCTCGCGTAGCTCCTGCTCGTCCGGTTCGCCTCTCTCCGTGTCCGCGCAGCGCTCCATCACCTTCTTTCGCGCCGCGATGAGGTACTCTCTGTGCGCGCTCTTGAGCTCATCCAGCAGCGGGTACGACGTCTGACATGGACAAATGGTCATGCGTTGGGCAAATGGGAAAGAAAGCGTTAAGACAGCGCGTCTTACAGAGAGAGAGAGAGGAGACAGCCAGCAGCCGCAGCGCACGCACCTTGTCCAGCTCGCGCATGAGGTCAAAGTTGCGCTTGATCTCGGACGGCAGCATGTACATGCTCTCGAGGTAGTCCTCCAGGTACGTCCCCATGATGAATGCTTATGTGTTGACTTGTTTTGCAGAATGAGCTCTAGACCCGCAATTGGTAGGTTACTGGACCTTTAATAGAAGAGCAAGAGGCCTACATTCTCGATTCGCTCCTTTAATAATAAGGTCAGACCTTTTTGAAAAGCCGTGAAATTTACTCTACAACTGTAATGTTTAAGTGCGTAAATCAAAAAATAAATACCCCAAATATAAAGTTTAGGCAAAAAGTATGAATACATGACAGAATATATATTTAGAGCAATTTTTTTAGATAAATAACAGATAAAATATATTTAAAACAGAAAACTTAACGAAGCAAATGCACACATATGACTCAAAGTACGTAGTATCCTAATTTCGAATTGTAAAAAGGAGTATCTTATTCTGGGTTGCTTTACGTTCAGTCGCACCAGAATAACGTCAACGAACAGTACTTTCTGGAAGTATAGTTTTGGAAAGTTCATTTTGCTCATTTTGGGTCACTTACTAACCGGATATCTGTATAGAAATGTACCAAAAAGTGTATACAAAGGGTGGGCGACGTTATTATTTGTATCGCATCATCCTATTGTTCACTTTTTCAAAAGGAGTTGCTCAAGTATCGAATTCGCTATTTGAAGCAACTCGCCTTTTGAAAAAGTGGACAATAGGATGATGCAATAGTATAACTCTTTCAGGACTGTATCCTATTACTTCGTGTACGTTTTTAGGAACCAAAAATAGCCACTCCAGGATGCGATGCAGTTGCAATTGCGCAACGCGGCTGTACAGATAACGACGATGGCGAATACCTACACATTATGCAATGCTTACAAAAGGCACCTTTTTCTGACAATCCATTTTCTACCAGTCAAAAATGAATGTTTTTAGCCAATGAGAATCAACTAGCAACATTGGCTGGAGAGCGGCGACAACGATCGCCAAATGTGCGTGAATGCTGCCGCTTTTCAAAGCACATTTGCGAGCAAGCCATGAAGAAGAAGCGCATGACCTACACTGTTAAGGAGCGACTGAAGGTGATCGATGCGCTCGCGACACGCACCGACTACGCTGTCGCGGAGTTATTTAACGTGCCGCGCCGCAACGTGCGAGTGTGGAAGGAGAGAGAGGACGAGCTACGCGGCTTTACTGGATCGGCGCAGCGCAGATCGTTCACGAAGGGCAAAAGTGAGACCTTGCCGTTCTTGTCTCACTTGCTGTCGTTTATGAAGGACGTGCGCAGGCAAGAAAAGGTAAGGCAACTGTTTGTGGATTGATGTGCATCTGAATGCAGCTGGCTGTATTTATTGTGCCTTTCGGTTATATTCTTTAGTTTTTAGGGACACGCACAATGATCACCTTCATTCGCAAGAACTTTTAGAATGGCTTGTCGAGTACCTTTCAAACCCACGCAAGAAGTCGAAAGTGTCAGCAGTGCAGTCACTCTTTTGACTCTTGCAGTACTTCGCTCATCACCGCGGTTTTTCGTCTAGGACGCCAACTCAAGTAGCCGCAAGTGAATTTTGTGTGTTTCTATATTTTATGTTCATAATTGTAATCTTTGTTCTAACATTTCATCTTGCTACTGTTTTAAGGAAGCTGTTTCGTCTCGCACTCGTGATGATGGCTCCGCGGGCTCTAGGTCTGGCTTTCACTGGTTCTCCTGAGAGCAAATTCCGAAGTGTTTATTGATTTGGTTTTGTGAGTTGGAAACATACAAGAGCTCTCTGAAAAACGATACACACACCTAGTACACAGGCCAATCAGATTGTGAATACCTGGCGGTCCACCTGACAGTGTCATTCTCTGGCTTAGAGCCTGACTGAGTGACGCAAGCATCTGGTACTGCAACAGAAGCGTTGGTCGATCTTGAGGCGAAGTGAGACGAGCTTAGCGACAAGCTCTGGAAAGAAAATGCGCACTTCAATCCCGCCGACATCATCAACATCGACGAAACGGGAATCTACTTCGATTCACCACCAGGCAAGTGCTGGTCGGAGCGTGGCGGTGACAACGCGCGCGTTCTTGACATGAATCATCACTTTGCGAGAATGACTGCAGTGCTGGGTGTGCGTGCCGATGGTGAGTTGAGCTTTATTTTGTTGTGGCATTTGTACTACAATGTCTAACAGTGCTTGCTGTCTATGTACAGGACAAAAACTCTCAATTCTATTCATTTTGCGTGGAGCGAAGAACGGAACAATTCGTGCGCGAGAGCTGTCGGAGTATCCAAAAGGTGAGAATGCTTTCATATTATTTTCTAAATTTTATTAATTATTTTTAATATTTATGAGTTGTCTAAATTTTAGGACATTACTACACGACCCAGAGCAACGCGTGGATGAACTCCCGCGTGTGGTGGGAGTATCTTCGTGACGTCCTCCAGCCGCAGATCGAGGGGCCATCGGCTGTCCTACTGGACAACCTGGAATGTCATGTGTCGGCAGAGGCACACGAGATTGTTGCTGGTGAGTGCTTTTCAAGATCGTGACTCTTCCGCCTAACTCCACCTCGGCTTGTCAACTGCTGGATGTGGGGATCATGGGGCCACTTAAGGAAATGCTTGATGTTGGATGGCTAGAGGAAGACAAGTGTCCTGACAAACCAACTGCAAAGGAGAAGATACTTATAATGGTGAAGAGGGTGATTAGAGTCTGGGACAACATTAGCGAGGATGTGATCAGAAGCAGTTTTGCAAAAGCGCTTCGGCTTAAAAATCGACTTTTCAAACGTAAAATTCATCATTGGAACAGAGTTCTTTCAATGCATATGATTGGATGAAATAATCTTTTTTTGGAATAGGCACTGCAAATTGGGCCAAATCGCTTATGTATCAAGCTTTCTGTTGTGTCAATAGGCATTCGCCATCGTCGTTATCTGTGCCAGCAGCACGAGCAAGAGAAGAAAACATGACGGAGCGACAGTTTCGCATCAAAGTGGGCACGCTGCGCAGGTGCGAGATTATACGCGCGTTGCTGTCTATACGTGTATGCACATGGCTGAGCGTCGTATCTGTATGTGATTTCCTTCTTTACCTCGTAGAGTGAAGAAGGACCTCGAGTACTACGTGAAGGAGCACGCGGCGCAAGTGCTCAAGATCGACAAGATGCGCGCGGACGAGAAAGACGAGTACGACATCAAGAAACAAGAGGAGGTGCTCGTGGAGACTGAGACGATGCTTCCGGACTGCCAGATGCGCCTCAAGGAGGCCGCGCAGGACGTCGAGGGCTACATCGCCAGTCATCGCGCGGAGGTGGAGCCGCTCACGGAGCTCTTCCAGGAAGCACAGGCGCTGCTGGCGGCTGTGCCGAGTCTGCTTTAATAAGCAGCTGAGCGCCAAGACAGCAGCATATTGCAGCCTATACACTATGAACCAAAGACGAAGAGGGACAACAAGAGAGCGCACCTCACGCGCAGTGCGAATAGAAAAAAGTGTTTTTTATGGCCAGCTGTGTGCTTGTTCGCTTGGATCTTCTTCACTCGGCGGACGTGTGGTGGTGATGCGACGACGAGCCGTTGCTGCTGTGCTTGGCGAACGTCACTCTCTCAGGCGAGCGGTTCCCCGATGGCTTCTCGGGCGACAGGCTCGGCAGACTCACCTTCACGGTCACCACGGGCGCTCGCGCTACGCGTGGAGACTGCGATGGTGCTGAGCCCTCCAGCTCAGCAGAGAGAGGCCGTGGGGCCACTGGACTTGTCCGTAATGAGCCGCTGCCGCTGCTTATGATGAAGGGTGACAGTGTCGATGCGGACGACGTCGAGTGGGACTTGACTTTGGTCGGCGACCTGCCGCTCAGTGGTGCTGCTGCTGGTGCTATTGCTGGACTCTCGTCTAGTTGTCTCACTTGATGCACGAGAACCGATCCTCTTGGTGACGTCGACACGTTGCCAGTGGCAAGAGCATCACTATTGCTAGTGGCACTACCGTGAAACCACGGGTGGTCGAGCATCTGGTGGATCGAGAGACGCTCAGTGGGCTTCTCGCAGAGCATCCCAAAGAGCAGATGCCGCAGTTTAGAAGAGTGGATCCACTTGGGGCTCTGACAATGCTCGTGGACCTGGGCCAGTCCCTGTTTAAGCAAATAATGGGGTTTAGCGATGAGCTCCTCGAAGATGGCAATAACAGAGCCTAGTTCTACAGTCGTGTACCTGTTTGACGAACTCGCTGAAGCTGCTGCGATCCTTGAGCACGTCGAGCTCGTACATGTTCATCCAGAGCGTGACGAACATCGTGTTCCCGATCACCAACTTCAGTTCATTAACCCACACGCATACAAGGAAATAGTGAGATGTTTGCCAAGCCGCAGCACAACAGTCATCATGACATAGACCAACAAACCTCAAGCAGGATGCAGCCGAGGCTCCACACGTCGGCCTTCATGCCGTCGTAGCACTCGCTGAGCAGGATCTCGGGCGCAAAGAAGCCGGGGCTACCGCAAAAGTCGCGCAGCATGTGGTCTTGCGACGTCACCGCCCGCGTGCAGAGCCCAAAGTCGATGAGCTTCACCAGTTTCTCCGGTGCACCTGGATTGTACAGAATGTTTTCCCTATTTCAACAAGAGAGCTTGTCAATTCACATATCTTTCAGCATTGTTAACCAGACAAACTCACGGCTTGAGGTCGCGATGACAGTAGTTGTGGCGATGCAGGATCTGCACGGCCTGCGCCACACGATGCATCAGCGGCCGGATCACGTCCTCGCCGAGCCCGTCCTGGCGCACGCCAAAGTGGTCGAACAAGTCCTTGCCGCCGCGCTCCGTGACCAAGTAGATGAAGTTGCTCGTGTGGATCACATCCTTGACCGCGAGGATGCCTGGGTGCGCGATGTTCGGGTCACGTAGCGACGAGATCTCCGAGTTGATGCGCAGGAGCGCCACGAGGTCGATGAGCTTGTCCTTGTCGATCACCTTGATCGCCAGCGGTTCGGGCTCTTCGGGGAGGGACGACGCGTACACGGTCGCGTACTGACCGTACCCGAGCACATCCTGTAGCGGATACTTGCCGATACATGTGGGGGACTCGTGGATCTGCTTGGACAGGAGCGGGATCGCCGCCAGGTCGGCGTCGCGCGACGGGAGGTACTCCCATAGGATCTTCTGGTGGTGCTGCGAGAGTCTGGGCACCATAACAACATTGTCAGGTGGGATGCTAGAATACAGGGCAGCGCCATACAATCCTACATGCAAGGCTTACTTGTCGAATTGGGTCTTCATCTCCTGGACGTCTTCGAAGAACTGCTCCTGCTCGACCTCGAGGTTCTTCACGCGCTGCACGGCCACGTGCAGATTTTGTCGAAGCGTGTCCATCTCGATCGTCAGGAGCTTGATCTTCTTGTCTCGCTACGTAGTAACAACGAACAGCAACAGAGCAAGTGCGAGGCGACTGAGTTTGTTAGTTGCCAGTCAAGCATGATGTGACAACAACTTTTACAGAACACACTCACTTTGGCGATTTTCTTCAGTAACAGGACGCCAGGGTCGACATCAGCGCTATTCGCGAGTGGTAGCTGAGATTGTGGCGGCACACATGGTGATATGCTGCTGCTGGATGGCACCTTAGGCTCTCTTGAGACTGCTGCGTTGCCGTCGTGGAGAATAGATGCAAGGCTTACTGCACTCATGAGCTTCCGTGAGATGACCTGCGGTCATGAGCCATTGTCAATGTAAACGGACATGTCCGGTAGGTATCATGAGAATACTTGAAAAGTGGCGTACCAACTGATTGGGGTGAAGCTGCTTGGGGCTCTGCATTGCATACAACAAGCGACACACAACTGTGAGGTTCAGACATACTTTGCGAGCTATTATGGCGCATGAGGAGTCAATTGCTCTCCAGCTCACCACTGGAAGATGATCGAGGATCTCAATCTGACCGGTCGACGCAATCGCTGCTGCTGTTCCAGGCACCAAACACCAATTTATACAACCGACAAATCACCAACCATGGGTCCTACTGCGCAACCCACCCACCTTGCAGAGCCTGTAGCACAACGTCCATGTGCAAATTTGCGCTGTCATTCGCAACGAGGACGAGCACTTCCATCGTTTCCCATTCGTCGGCGGTTCGATGGTCGAGGTAGCGAGGTAGCTCAGCGACCTCTGCTCAGCTCACTGCACCTGCTCAAGACACCGCTCTCAACTGTTAGAGTTGGTGCTCTTCGGCAGTGCTTGTGCCCCGCATCACCCCTGTTGCTGCTGCTGCATTGGCAAGTGTAGTTATAGTTAGTACACGGTGCTGGGCACAGACCATGACAGTCAGGTTCTGGCTCCCAAAGGAAACGCTCGAGTGAACTCGAGATTAAGAATACCCGCCAGTCGTTGCGATGCATCAGGTCCACCGAAATAGTGATCTGTGTCTTCACTTGCAGACAGACACAACAGCAGCTTGCGATCTCGAACTCCGCCTCCACTTGCTTGTTCGCTGGGTTCAACATCGTTCAATCACGAAGACAGATACCTACTCGAACCTCTTATAGGCAACACACCAGCCTTCCACTCAGCAGCAGCACCATTCATTCACCTTGGGTTGTACTTACTCCCACCTTGTTTCTCTCTCCAATACAGTTAGTTGTTGCGTGCTTGGATCTTCACAGCGATTCGTTCTCACTGCGCGTCTTTTTTCCTTAACACGTCTTCTTGGCTTTGCAACTTGTTTCTTGTCGCTCTGCTTGTTTTCTTTCGCTCATTTGCTCTCGTTATCTGCTCTTGTTCTGCGCCTGCAGCTGCCAGAACTCCTCGAGCTTCGTGAGGATGCCCATCGTGTTCTGCTTGAGGATCTTGCGGATTGCCATCACGATCTCCTTGCCTGTGAACTCCGTGTCTTCGTCAAAGGCGTCCTGGAAGTGGAAGTAAATGTCGTTCATAAACTCCTTCAGCAGCTCACTGAGCGCCGCGTACTCTTGCGATGACTTGGTCTTCTGCAGCGCCTCAACTTCGTGCTCCTTTGCCGCAAGCAGCTCTTCGAGCTCCCGGTTGTCAGCGCGGAGAGCCTCGACCTGCTGGCTCAGTCCTCTCGTCTCGCTTCCCATCTGTTGAAGCTGCGATTGTAGCTCCTGGACGCGCGTGTCTTGCACAGACTGCGAGCGTGATCGCTCGTCCTGGATCTGACTCTGCGCGGCTCGTAGTTGATTCGTCATGGCGTCGCGCTCCTGCTCCCACTGCTGCTTTTGAGCCGCAAGTTCCTTCACTTGAGCCTCGAGGAAGGATTTCTCTTTCAGCACCTTGTCGATCGAGTCCTTCGAGTCCTGACGAACCTGAGCCTCCAGCTGTCGCTGTAGGGACTCCAATTGCTTGCGCGCCTCGTCCTGCAACTGCGCTTTTTCCTTCAGTAGCTGGTCGTCCTTTGCCGCGAGCTCGTTGCGCATGCGGAAGTTCTCCTCCTGGTACACGAGCATTTGCTCCTGCGTGTGGCCGAGCTGCTGCTGCACGTTGCGCAGCTCGAGGCGGAACTTCTCTTGCTGGAGATGGTTCCCGTTGTGCAGTTTGTCGAGCAGGTTGCGGTTCTCCATCTGCAGCGACTCGTGCTGGTTCTGGAGGTCTTCGATCGTGGACTCCATCTGGTTCTGCGCCTCCTGGAGACGTCCATTGAGCTCCTGGAGCTGGTCGCGCTGCGTGAGCGCCTTCTCCAGGTTTTTCAGCAAGATCGACGACGACGACGTGGACGATGGTGACGGCCCCGATGAGCTGGACAGACCCGAAGCGCTGAGCGACAATGAAGACGCTCCTGGCGTGTACTTGCTCGCCTTGAGAGAGTTCTGACTGTTCAGGAGGCGATCGACCTTCGATTGAATGTCCTGAAGCGACGACTCGATCGACGTCGACGAGCGCTGCAAGCGCAAGATGCCACTCTCAACGTCCCTAGACGCGCCACTTGGAGGTGATTGACTCGAAAATGCGGGGGTCGTGACGAGAGATCGAGACGTGTACGACGACGATGATGTTGGCAGCGAAGGGTTGAACGAGCTCGCGGAAGGTGGCTGGTATGGAGGCGACATCACCGAGTTTGATGCTGAGAGGAAAGACATCGGTGGCTGGTACGACGGCACCAGGTCCAGACTACTCGAGCTTGGCGTCCACTGGCTCGCACTCGGCTGTCCATATAGGCTTGGCGTTGGCGCACCGAACGCTGACATCGACGGCGTGAAACTCGACGACGTCAGTGAACTCAACGAACTCAATGGTGTACTGAATCCACCCAGTCCGCTCGTAGATCTCGACTGGTCAACACCACCAAATGAGCTCCTCACACCACTTGGCGCACTCTGCTTGGCGTCGTCGTCATCCTCTTGCAGCTTTCGCTTGCTTTCTTCCAGTTGCTTTTGCAGTTGCACCAAATCCGACTGCTCCTGGATCAGTCGCTCCATCTCGGAAGACATGGACGAAGCGCCAGAGGTGCTCAGATCCGAAACCCCAAAGCTCGAAGCTCGCGAGGCGTCTTTCAGAGGCGCGATCACCTTAGCAGCGAGCGACTCATGGTGAGATGTTCGGTGCTGTTGAACACCACCACTATCATCCTGTCCACTCGATGAGACTGACTTATTGTCTTCAGATGGATGCATACCAGGCAAGAATACGGGCACGAACTTCTGTGCCACCGCAGCTTGTAGCTCGGCAAACGAGGTCTGTCTCGAATTGCTTCGACTGGCAGCGTCAGGCGACTGGCTGTTCTGCACAGAGCGCGAGCTCAGGCTTGCGATCAACCCGGAGCCCTTGCTCCCCGCGCGCGAGAGACTCGCCATGCGCTGGATAAGTTCGTCGTTGACTGACCCACCAGCCTCGTCAATCTGCTGCTGATATTGCTGAGTCACTGCTTGCTCTGGTGATTGCGCTGGTGCGCTGGTGGTGGTCGTTGCGCTCGATCGCGTTCCTTTCTTCACCTTGACGAGCTCGACGGACGCGATGAACCACTGCTGCGTCTGCGCCACGACGACAGTCACGAGTCGCTTGGCGTTCTTTTGCATCCCAACCAGGGCTTCGGTCGCGAGCGCTTTCCCCAACGGATCGTCTTCAACATCGCTGCTCTCCACAAGTCGCACGCGTCGGACGTTTCCATCTCGCTCAATCACTTCCACAGCCTGCTGCTTCGCGATATCGAGCGGGTTCTCTGTGAAGAAGCCACCTGACGTGCCCTGACCGTGCCACACAGTGAGCGCGACACCCGCGATGTCACCTGGCGCGAGCCCATAGCCCTTTCCATCCTCTTTCCCGATCGCGAGCTCATCAATGAGCACCACATTCTCAGAGCTGGTCGTCGCTGCAAGCTGCGCCTTGACGAACGCGACCGCCAAGAGGAACGCCGTGACGCCCGCGGCGTCCTTGAAGCGCATCGAGTAGAACTTTTGCGTCGCATCGTCGAGAAAGTTGACGTAGTTGTCCTGCTGCGGCGTGCACTTTGGGCTCGTTGCCGTGACCGCGAGCTGCAGCAGCGGCTGTTTCTGTGAGTTGTAGAAGAGCAGCTTGAACGGCACATTGTCGCCATCGTTGTCATCATTGCCAGAAGTAGCGAGCAGCGCGCAGCCGACGACGGACTCGGTCTGCTGGGCGTAGGAGTGCGTCTGTGGGTCGTACGCGTAGAAGTAGACGGCACTCGAGTGCAAGAGCGCGTCCGCCATGGTGTCCTACACGTACAGAGAGAGAGAGAGACGCCAAGAAGGGGGCGGGGGTCGTAGTTGTGAAGTGCGTTTCAAAGTGAAGAGCTCCAAAGGAAGAAGTCAGCGACAACAAATCTGCGACATGTACTTTGATCAAACGAATTGTACCACTTTGACTGGTACAGCAAGATCCGAGTTCTCCCATTTCAACCACATCACAGAAACCACGATGGAGCCGAGACGGAGCACGGGACTCTCGGCCACCAAGCTGCACATCCTCGACCGCCCGCTCAGTCGCGGCAAGAATGAGGTACGCGTGCTCGTGTGTGTGTGCGTGCATGCGCACTAGTGGGTACTAATTGCTGTAGTTGCGCTGACGACCAGGTGAGTTTGAGCGCGTTTTCGTTCCTCTTCTCCGAGATGGTGCAGTACTTCCAGGGCCGCGTGCAGAACATCTCGGACCTCGAGAGCAGGTAAACACGAACACGCTTGTACAGGAGGCGATGTGTCGCTATGCTTAATAGTCTCACGCGCTTCTTGTATGTAGGCTGGACGACGCAGGCTTTGGCGTTGGCGTGCGCGTCGTGGAGCTGCTGTGCCACCGCGAAAAGTCGGGCCGGCGCGAGACGCGCCTCATCAACATGCTGCAGTTCATCGTGTCGACGTGCTGGAAGGCGCTCTTCGGCAAGGCCGCGGATGCGCTCGAGCGCAGCACGGAGAACGAGGACGAGTACATGATCCACGAGCTCGAGCCGCTCACGAACAAGTTCATCTCTGTGCCGCCCGACCTCGGGCAGCTCGACTGTGCGGCCTACATTGCCGGCATCATCCGCGGCGTGCTCACGAGCAGCGGCTTCCCCGCGCAGGTCTCGGCCCATGCAGTTGAAGTGGGCAATGGCCAGCGCGACAAGACGGTCTTCCTCGTCAAGTTCGACGAGAGCGTCATGCGCCGCGAGCGCGTGCTCACGTAGCCACAGCGTACGTGTGTGTGTGGTTCTCACGAACGAAGCGTATTAAATAGACGGTGTCTCGTTATTCCTCCCTCTCTGGGTTATGCGTGTTATTACCTGACTGACGGATTGATAGACGCTCACATGCGCACGTCGCCACCGGCGCTGCCAGCGGCCCCAACCGGCTGTTGCTGCTGCTGGCCCCACGTAGCGTAGTCGGCACGCTCGCTGGCCTTGTACTCTTCCACCATGCTCTGCACGACCTCGCGCGCGCTGTCGAACTCGTCGAGCGAGTCCGCGAACATTGGCTGCTTCTTGTAGTTGTCGATGAACGCGTTGTGCTTCTTCAGGCGGTCGTACTGCACCAGCGAGCGCTGGAAAAGCTATAGCATCACATAAACAACCACAACAATGGTTAGAGCCGCTCACAGCCAGTAGTTCATACATACTGGCAACCCCAACAGTACAAAGGACGTACACTGCCAATGCTCGTGTGGTTGGCGAGCATGAGGCCGTTGACTTTGTGCGCCGTCTCAACGTAGGGCGACTTGCGCGAGAGCGCCACCTGGATGGACGCCGGCCCCCACGGGATGAAGCGCGCGAGCTTGCGCTCGCGGATGCGCTGGAGTGACTTATGCACTTGCGACGGATCCACGTCGCCCTGGATGATGTTGAGGATCGATATGTAGCAGCCTTTCTTCGTGGACGTGGACACCATGATGTTCTTCGGCTGCAGCAGCCGGCGCATGACGTCGAGCACAGTGGTCTTACGCACGGCTGAGACCTGTGCGTCGATCGTCAGCGGCGTGTAGCCCGTCATGAGGAAGTGGCAGCGCGGAGTCGGAATCAGTGACGCCACGAGGCCGATGAGGTCGTTGTTCATGTACCCCGGGTACCGCAGCGTCGTGGTGGACGCCGCCATGACGGTCGACACGAGCGAGTTGAGCTGCGCGACCGTCGGGTTCTCGATGCGCAGGCGGTCCATCGCAATGCGGTTGAGCGCCGTGTTGTCGAGCACGACGACACAGTCTGCGTTGAGTACCAAGCGCTTTAGCGTCAAAATCGAGTTGTACGGCTGCACGACGACGTCGCTTTGCAGGTCCGTCTGGTTGGGAAAGACCGAGTAGGTCTGGATGAGCTTCTTGGGGAAGTGGTCGTTGAGGTTCTCCAACAAGTATGAGCCCATACCGGAGCCCGTACCGCCGGCGATCGAGTGGCAGAGCACGAAGCCCTCGAGGCTGTCGGAGCCGTCGGCCTCGCGGTCGATCATCTCCATGAGCAAATCGTGGTGCTGCTCGCCCTGGTGGTACCCGGACGCCCAATTGTTGCCAGCGCCGCCGCCGTCCTTGGACGTGAAGAAATTCTCTGGGTTATACAGGTTCCGGTAGCCCGAGTTCAAGATCGAGTTGATCACGCGCGGCTCAAGGTCCATGAGCAGCGCGCGCGGGATGTAGTGCTCATCGTCCGCCTGGTAGAAGAACACGTCCTTGCGGTCGTGCCCCTGCGTCGCGTAGTCGTGCACGATGCCGTCCGCCGAGATGCCGTGCTCGGCGCAGAGCTGCTTCCAGAACTCGGCGCCCACCTGGTTGCCGCACTGCCCCACCTGCAGTGTGATGATCTCGCGCGGCATCTTCGTGTGCGTGCTTGCTTTCGGTCGTGTGGATCTGCTGCTGTCAAAATGGCAAAATGTGGCTGTCGAATAAAAAAGCCCGCCAAAAAAGGTTGCATTCATAATGCGAACTTAGCTCAGCAAAGCTGTGCATAAAGTTCGATGCCGAACCTAATGTATGTGGACAGTTCGTCATTAAACGACTGACAAACGACGCATTGTCCACGTAAGGAAGACAAAGTATCCACTTACGCATTCTCGGAGGTACGCTACAAGATACTGAAGGATGCGCTGCTTTAGCTCACTGCTGTCTGTAGATGGCGCTCGTACCTTGTCGTAATGCCCAGTACAATCAAGCATCGCTCCAACCGACCCATCAGATGGGAAAAGAGGCCGCAAAGCTAGGTTGTGGCACAACCTAGCTTTGAAGCCACTTTGTCAGGCTCAAGCAAACACCAACTGTCAGAAGTGGAGCTCTCCGTGTGACTAGAGTAAATGCCCAGCCACCGCCGGCTCCCATACATGTGCAGCCCGCAACGCATGGACACAAACCACAAGTTCATTCCCTCATTCGTTCCATCAACGGCGCAAGTCTCGACGTCCAAGGACCAACCAGCCAGCCACCACCAGCTCCACCATCGCACTGAAGTCATGGCGTGTATCAGACTTTGGATGGGGATCTGTGTCGTCGCAGCAGTGCTCGTCTCTACGACCGTCGCGCGGCCTCGCGTCCACCTGAGCGTGCACCGAACGCTGAGACGACAGGGCACGGCGAACATCTTCGTGGTGCTGAGAGAACTGACAAAGACCGCCTTTGAGAGCGACAAGGATCTCGAGTTCACCACCCGCGAAGAGAAGATCTCCAGCCTTGTCGACCGACTCACAGCGCATGCAAAGAAGACTCAAGCGCCCCTAAAAGCCATGCTCGCCTACGAGTCAGCCGAGTCGAATCCGAGTTGCAGCAGCACCCCAACTCCACTGTACTCGAGCAAAAGGAGCTTCTGGATCAGCAACCAGGTATACTTCAAGGACGCGACGTTCGAGCTCGTAAATAAGCTGAGCGCGTTTCCGAGCCTACTGGAAGTGCGTGAAGAAGAGATCTTTGAGCTACCAGCACTCTTCGAGACTGGAGTGGTTAATGCCACAAAGGAGACGAACGGGTCAACAGGTATCGAGTGGGGCGTCGCCAAGATCCAGGCACCAGCCGTCTGGAAAGATTGGAACTTCACTGGCCAAGGAGTTGTCGTGGGCGTGATTGATACTGGCGTTCGCCACACGCACAGCGCTCTGAGAGACAGCTTCCGTGGCGACTACGGCTGGTTCGACCCAGAAAACAAATCCGCGACGCCATTTGACGATTTCGGCCATGGAACCCACGTGACAGGCACGATTGTAGGAACTGGCGGCATTGGAGTCGCACCAGGAGCCAAGTGGATTGCATGCAAGGGCTGCCCACTAGGCGTTTGCCCCGAGTCCCTACTGATCAGCTGTGCCCAATTCATGACGTGTCCCACCGACACGAATGGTACCAACCGGAACTGCTCCAAGGCTCCAGACCTGATCAACAACAGCTGGAGTGGCTCCGCTCTCAACACCGGGTATATGGCACTAGTGGCGATGTGGCGCGCCGCTGGGATCATTCCGATTGCTGCAAACGGGAACAGTGGCCCCAAGTGTGTGTCCTCACGAGCTCCAGGAAGCTACGACACAGTCATTAGTGTCGGTGCTACAAACAGCTCCGACAGACTCGCGAACTACAGCAGCAGAGGACCGACGCTCGATGGTCGTGTGAAGCCCGACATCTCAGCTCCGGGTTCGAAAGTTCGGTCGTGCTGGAACGCCAGCGATGACAACTTCCGCACGATCAGCGGCACGAGCATGGCCACACCGCATGTTGCAGGAGTTATTGCGCTCGTGCTGAGCGCCAACGCGAGCCTGACGTTCGACGAAGTCAAACAAGTACTTTTCACCTCGGCTGATGAAGCACCGCTCATATCGACGGGAATGAGTTGTGGGGCCATTGCGAGCACCAGTTTCCCAAATAACGAGTTCGGATATGGTCGCGTGAACGCTCTTAAGGCTATCCGCAGAGTCCTTGAAGTGAAGCCTACACCGACACCGCCGCCATCGAGCTCTTCATTGCGACCATCTTGACAATTCAGAGACTGTGAGAGTTCAAGTTGTCGTCGAAGGCGATTTTCTGAGTGTGAAGTAATGGCAAAAACAATGAAGGCACGACAGTTTTGAAGAAGCAAGCGGCTACCGGTATGTGAAGAACAGCTTTGCGCATGGAGTTGTACATTTGCAAGGCTCGTTAGCCTCACGGAACGTCTTCTCTCAATGTCCTATTCCCCAAATCACACCACGAGGTGTTTGTTTCAAGACGTTGACATTCAAGATTCTCCCTTTCAATCGGTATCCGACACCTGCCAAAGTAGGTTGCAGAACGTACTTCCAGGATGCACTTCACGTAGCCTGAACACCACGCCATGCTGAGCAACGAGCGAACAGAGTACCGACGTACTCCATCACTACATGCGACCGGAGTATCAACGTCCTTAGTCCAAGCTCGCACAAATCGCCTTGTCCACTCGCCACTCGCACAGCATCTCGCCATAGAGACGCTCACTCAGAGCACCGCAGCGGTCAGCGAGTCGGTTAACCGCCCTGGGAGCGTTCACGCGACGAGCTCGATTGTCGTTGTTGTGGAACGTGATGCTGGTAAATCCCTTATAGGTCTTGCCTGCCGGGACATTTTAGCGGATAGCCCAGGCACATAATCAATCCAAGTGACACGACCGACTCCGATACGACACGCGCCAACGAGCGCCTCGGATGTACAAGTTTCGTGTCTGACACTGTGGGACGGTTGCGTTGACAGGACAGTCAATCTGTGTCAGCTGTTGTTCACCACGAAAGTTGGCTTTCAGAGCTCGGCGAGTAAAGCGGACGCCGGTATCAATCAAGACACCGTGACCGGTGCTCATCATAGCCCCACCCCAAGTGCCTGGAGTGGACTTTGGTGGCTCCACATTCGGCGCTCAGCCCTTAGTCTCCTCCTTTGTGGTGTTACAGGTACTCCTGTACAGGCGGAGCTTCTGGTACGGTACACTTGTTCTTCTGACAGTTTCCCTTCGCAGCCTCCATTGAAGGATGTGAAGGCCTCACATAGGAGTGCTCGTGCAGTAGCTTCTTCGAGCGCGCGATCATCCACAGACCCTGTCTACTTCGCCTCGGTTCACCTGTTCGCTGATTCGATTCGATAAAGTACGCTTGAGCTTCCAACTCTCCCGGCAACATGAAAAACAGACGAGGCGTCCTTGGGTGGTCTCGCGTCAAACTTGATTCTCCCTTCGAGTCCTCGAGTCCCTCCGATTCAACAAGAAGAACCGCCCGACCCTCGAGCCCAGTGGCACCTGATCGACAACCGTCTCCGCATCCACCTCCGTCACGCCCTCCATTGCGCCATCGCTGCAGACGACACCGAGCTCCGTAACTCGCTCATCCGAATCATATCCATACTCGCTCAATCTCCACTCTAGGGTATGTAAGAGCCATGACTACACATGTAGATTAGTATGACGCTGGATAGTTCCCTCTGGCAGAAGAGAAGTCCGGCCAAACTTGTAAACAAGTTAGACACTTTTCTCCCCCTCGAGTCCCTCCGAAGATCCAGCCAGATTCGAGAGCTACTACTGTTGCGCAAGGCAGTCCCACTTTTGTTCATTTTCGTTTTTGCTCCAGCAAACGCAAGCGCAAGCGCCGCCGTGAAGACAGCCAACGCCCAGCCGACTCCGTCTTCGTCGTGCGCACGACGAGACTTGAAGCCCGCACAAGCAGCCGATCGACCTCGGAACTACTCACACACAAGCAACCATGCTGGCTGTGAGCGTGAGCGAATTCTTCGCCAGGGTGAAATACTGCTTGGAACGCAGAGTGGAAATGAGGATGGATGTGGACGCTCCGATTATCGACAGCCTCACTCTGCTGTATCTCGCTATCATGCATGGTCGTTTGGACGTGGTGAAGCTGCTGCTGGCGAACCGAACGACCGTGGATCCTGTTGCGGATAGGAGCTGGACCCCTCTTCATTTTGCTGCGCAACAAGGAAGCGCGGCAGTGGTGAATATGCTGATCGCGAAGCAAGCGAGCATCGATGCTGTCACGAGCGAAGGCGCGACCCCGCTATTCATCGCAGCTCAGCACGGCCACACCGATGTCGTGACAGCGCTGTTGAAGAGCAACGCGACCGTTGATGCCGCGCTTGAGACTGGTGAGACCCCTCTCGCTATTGCTTGCAGCAGGGGTCACGCCAGAATCGTCTCTGCGTTGCTTGCCAGTGGCGCAGACACCGATCCACCCAACATCTATGGCGAGACTCCACTTTATGCTGCTGCATTTCAAGGACATACAGCAGTGGTGTCCGTGTTGCTAGCGAGTAAAGAGAACGTGGACGGTGTCATTCTGCGCGGCGATAATCCACTCTATACCGCTGCTTATAACGGCAACGTGCGTGTCGTGTCGACGCTGTTGGCAGCTCAAGTGGACGCAAATTCTGCACATGAACAAGGGAGGACGCCGCTTCATGTCGCTGCAGAACAAGGTCACGCAGATGTGGTATCTGTCCTCCTGGCAAACCAAGCAAACGTGAACGTCGCTGATTTGGATGGCAGCACCCCACTTCACTTGGCTGCTCAGGAAGGCTGTCTCCAAGTGGTGCATGTGCTCTTGGACAAGAAAGCGAGTGTGAACGTCATAGATGTGCATGGTGCGACGCCACTTCACGCCTCCGCTCAAAATGGCCACGTGGACATCGTGACGACGCTGTTGAATTACCAAGCAAACATGGATGCTGCTGGCGTGAGTGGCATGACTGCCTTGTTCGTCGCTGCTGGACAAGGCCACATGGACGTCGTGAGTGCGCTGTTGGCGGCGCAAGTAACCGTGGATGCAGCGGATGCAGACGGCTGGACTCCACTTCATATGGCTACCCAAAATGACCACGTGGACGTGGTGTTAGCATTGCTGGCGACTGGTCAAGCAGATGTAAACGCGAGAACTATGCATGGTGCTACTCCACTTCACATCGCTGCGAACCTGGACCGCGCAAACGTAGTGGCGGTCTTGCTCGCAAATCAAGCCAACGTGGATGCTGCAGATACGAGTGGGTCAACTCCACTCCATATCGCTGCTTTAAGTGGTCACCTGACTGTCGTGGAACTCCTCCTGAAAAGTCAAGCAAACGTGAGCGCTGTCGACAACCGCGGAGCAACGCCATTCTTTGATG
This sequence comes from Globisporangium alternatum, assembly GCA_023334315.1. NCBI lineage: Eukaryota > Oomycota > Peronosporomycetes > Pythiales > Pythiaceae > Globisporangium > Globisporangium alternatum. Next base: position 38,523 of record JAASGT010000089.1, read on the forward strand.
CTGTTAGCGTCGGGCACGTAAGTGTCGTGGCGTTGCTGTTGTCGCAAGAAGCTGGCGTAATCGAACAACAAGATGACGAAGCGCCGACGATGTCAGCAAAGCAAACGCCTATGAACGTAGTAAATTCATATGTCCGAGTTCTGCTTAATCTCGCTGCGCAGCATGGCAATGCCAAGCTGGTGAAGATGTTGTTGGCGAGTAACGTGTGCGTGGATGCTCTCACTGAGGATCATCACAACGTATCTCCGCTACACATCGCAGCTGCAATGGGTCACAAGGACGTGGCGTTCGTGCTCCTGAAACATGGCGCGAACGTGAATGCTGCTGCTGTGGGCGGTAAGACGCGGAACAACAGTGATATCGCTGGTATCACTCCGCTCCACGTCGCTGCACAAAACGGCCACACCAGTATGCTGACTTTGCTATTGGCAAATGAAGCGAATGTCGAGGCTGTCACTGAGAATGGAGAAACCGCACTTCATGCTGCAGCTCGCCGTGGCAACCTGGGCGTTTTGTCTGCATTGCTCAAGAGACACGCCGATGCCGATGCTGCAAATTTCGACGGCGCAACAGCGCTTCATTTCGCTGCGAAGACTGGCGACACGGATGCGGTGCGGGAGCTACTGGCATATCAAGCGAATCTGGATGCTGTGACTGTAGACGGAGAAACTCCGCTTCACTTTGCGGCCCAGCATGGCCATATTGACGCGTTGCGATGCTTGCTTGCCGCGGCACAAGCGAAGTTGAACCAAGCTCCAGCTTTGAGCGATCATGCACGCTCCTGCGAGCTCGTCGAAACTGAAGGTGTCGCTGTCACGGCAGCGGGACACGGTAACTCGGCATCGCTACGGCCATTCCAAGAAAAACTAGCCGCGATTGCCAGCGAGCATGCATACAGAGGTATTGAGTGCCTCGAGACGACGGACAAGAAGGAGAACACACCGATGCTTATCGCTGCGAAGATGGGGCATTTCGGCGTCGTGAACGCGCTGGTCGAGGCTGGCGCGCGAGTAAATGTTCGTGCTACTGACGGAGAAACAGTGCTGACTGCTGCTGCGCGCCACAGAAACCTCGGTGCGGTCTCTCAGCTCCTGGATCTCGGATGCTTGACGCCTTCGAGTGCAGCAAATGTGCAGCATTCACTTCTCTCAGCAACGCTCCAAACACTGCGAGAGTACGAGGATCAAACGCACGAGTTCAAGACGCTGTGGCTGCGGGTTGTCAATCGACTGGCAGGTATTTACGAGCGGCTGAACGAAAGTACATCTCAAGAGATCATTTTCCAGTTCGCCAGGGGCGTTTTCCACAGCGTTCGACTGAAGTCCCGTTGCTCGCAGACCGGAATCTTCTCTCGCCTGGTTTCTAGTCCAAGTATCGCGACCGCCTTCCGCGATCTCCACACCGAACTCGATTTCTTGGAGCACCGAATCGACAGAAAGACACTCAATCTAGCGGTCAGCCGAGGCTCGGAGGCAGAGTATGCTGCTGACGAAGTTTCGTTGCTCGAGATTTTTCAAGAGAAGACCACAGGCGCAGCGATCTTCAAAGAATTTCGAGACGAAAGAGGAATGTTCATCCTTGAGGATGCAACTCTGATCGAGCATTTTGTACGTGAGAACGGTGACAAGGTCAGCCAAGAGCTGCTGGATCTGCTCGAAGTTGCCGTGAGCACAATCCTGGAGATTGTTCGAGAGAAGGACTCGCCACCAGTGCCGAGCTGGTTCATTCCCTCGTATGATACTGAGCTTAACTGGATCAGCAGAGATGCGCCGGTGGCGACTGAATGCGTGAGTAGCGGGACGTGGCTGAGCTCTGCTGTGAACTTCAGCCAGCATTCGATGCGCCACAAGCAGTTCATCAAAATCGTCGATCGATGTTTCCCACTGCAGCATCCCAACGTGGTCAAGATCTTCGGCGCGTGGCACCTTCACCAACCGTTTGCGGCGATTTACGAGAGCGTCTTGTACACAAACCTTCGCGAATACCTAGCGCGTGAGGAGAACAAGAGCACGCGGTGGCAAAAGCTACACGAAGTGTCGCTCGGTCTCAAGTATCTCCTCGAACGCGAGGTACTCGTCGAAACTCTCACGTGTGCGCACATCTGGGTCGGGACTGACTGCATTGCAAAGATCAATGCGCTCACTGCCTGCGCTACACCGCAAGAAGACTCGGAATCGGAACACTTGCGCTGGCAAGCGCCCGAAGTTGTGCATGGTGCAGCGCCATCATCGGCATCCAGCATCTATTCTCTCGCAATGTGTATCTACGAAGCTCTCTCCGGCAAAGTGCCCTGGGATACCACAAGCAATTGGCTTCTTCCTTCCGAGATACTTGAAGGATTTCGCCCAAAGCTTCCCGAAGGAATGACTGACGCTCAGCGGAAGCTGGTTGAGCGGATGTGGCTGATGGATCCATCAAAGCGACCGTCGATTGCAAGCGTGGAACAGAGTCTAAAGCTCGTAGCGGATGAGGAGAAGAAGTCACGTGAACAGATCGACGGTGACGAGTTGACGGCTGAAAGTGCGTGGATCGACGTCGAGAGAACCGAGATATCAGAGTTGGGTTTTACGATCAAGGATTACCTGGAGCATCTGGAAGACAAGTGTAAACTCTGTCGTGAGTCCCAAGACGCAGTGCAGCACATCTTCCAGCGACTTCGTGACGTTTACAATCACGTGCGGAAGAAAGACAACTTACCAGCTACCAGCGTCGTGATTGTGACTTTGTGCGACGTGATGCAGAGTCTTCACTGTTTCTTGGGGAATGCCTACCGTGGAGAATCAGTGCTACTGCGCGCCAAAAGTCAGAAGGCGACGCTACAGAGCCACGTCTTCCATCGACGTCTGGATGAGCTGCTCGACCTGCTTGTGCCAAAGGTCGTAGACCCGATTCACACCTGGGAGCAGCAGCCGATAGATCCTATGGGGAGTGACAAGGCGGAGGATGAAGCAGGTGGTGCTACAAAGGACTCTCCAGGAACCCACCAGGCAATCGCACCAGCTGCTGGAACCAACGTGGTGAAGATCGTGCGATACAAGAACGAGCGGCTCAATCAGCGGTTCAAGGAGCTTGACTTCGCTGCGATCGACGCAGCAGTGGCAAACTCAAGCATGGACAGAACGCTTCGTCCACTCTGGCTCGTCTACTTGGGTGATATCAACTACGACAAAGGCAAATCGGTCGGCTCAGGCTCGTTCGGGAAAGTTTACAAAGCGACGTGGCTGGGCACCCCCGCAGTCATCAAGTTCATGGGCTATGAGGTCGACCAAGACGCGTACAGCCACGAGCTCTTCTTCCATGAGCTGAGAGTGTGGTTTCCGTTGAGCCACCCGAACGTGGTCAAGCTCCTGGGTGCTTGCCATGTCGGCAAAAGCTTCTTTGTCTGTGAGTTTGCTGGGAACGGGACACTGGTTCAGTATCTCGAGCGCAATAAGAACGCTGCTGACCGGAGCTGGCAGCTCTTGCACCAAGCGGCGTTGGGCCTGCAGTACGTGCACAAGTTTAACATCCTGCACAATGATCTCAAGTGCGACAACATTCTGATCGGCTCGGACGGCGAAGCGAAGCTCACGGACTTTGGGCTGAGCTGTATTCTCAACAGTGCAGAGGTGGCGATCGCCCCGGGGAAACAGGGAGCAGTGCAGTGGAAGTCGCCCGAGTATCTTCGCGGTGATCCTCTGACTCTGGCATCGGACATCTACTCGTTTGGGATGTGCATCATCCAGGCAATGACTGTCGATCTACCATGGAAACGTAAAGCAGACGTCGGGGTCCGATATTTGGTGGAAAACGCAGTTCTCCCGCTTCAACCGGAGTGCTTGAGCAAGTCGCAGTGGACGCTGATCGAAATGATGTGTGCCGCCGATCCGGTACAACGTGTGGGCATCTCGTTCGTCGTCGACAAGCTCTACGACTTTGCGCAGCAGCAGCAAGCGTCGACCAAGCAGAAGGAGAGTGTTTGCGAGCCACCGGATGCGCCGTAGATGAGAATGAAGTGAGGACTCGCATGGGCTGTAAGCGATTGTTTCTCCAACGAGGAAAAGCCGCGAACGACAAATGGATCACGTCTGAGAAATCCTCAAAGCAAGCATCGTGAGGTCTGGTGGCTGCTGCCTGCATACCAGCAGAGCAAAGTGTCTGTCTACCTCTCGATGATACCTGTATTGTGCATTGCAACCTGTGAGTGGGTATCTCCCAGTTGAGCAATAGTATTTTGTGTTACATTGTTTGACTATGAAGGCCATTGACGGCAATGCATTCTCGTGGTCATGCACCGCTGTTGGCGATCTGAATAGCTCGAGTATACGTAGTATTTCAGTAACACTGGCAGCCTCTGTTTTGCTGAACTGAAAGGTTGTGGGGCGGTGAATGGAGCACCTCAGGCTGGTGCGCTATCCATTCGATGGCTCGTCCTCTAATCCACCACACTACGTGCAAGCCGTGCTCTCACGTAAGAAGCTTTGTTCGAGAACGACATGGTAGATATCAGAGCTCCGTTGCAATGGTACCCACCGTCACAGCAGCGCGCGTCGTCGGCAGTTCCGACTCGACACCTCACTCGCTGACTCGGGCGCTCGCCGCGCTGAAACGACAGAGAACAGCCAGCATTATTGCGACTCTGCGAGAATCAACCGAAGCTGTCCTCTCGAGAGTCAGGGAAGCCACGTTCAACACTCGTGGCGATAAGATCACCGATCTCGTCGATCTCGTCGCCTGGTTCAAGGTGCCTGCTGCGGCGAAGAGCCAAGAGCCACTGAACGCACAGCTCGCCAATAAGTCACCAAGAATGCGCTCTTATACAGTAGCAACAACAACAGTGTCGCATGTGCACTCTCCTCGAGCAAGACGAGGGTTGGGATCAGCAGCCAGTGTACCGTGAAGAAATGCGAATTGAAGCTTGCGGAGAAGCTGAGCGCGTTCACAACGCTGTCGTAGGTGCGTGAAGAGGAGACCTAGAGCACACGAGAAGCAACGTCAGTCGCCGCACGAGCATCGCCACTCCACACGTCTCTGGCACTGCCGGGCAAGTTCACACAGTGAACGAACCCAACAGTATCGCTACATCCTCTATTTAACCATAACACGATAGAGGCGCAATCACATTTCCAACTGTCTCGTCCGACCTCTACGTGTACCAGTCGGAGCGGTACACGCGCTCCGTCGTTTACTCGCCCCATGCAAAAGATCACAACCGAAGACACTCGGCTCACGAGCCAAGAGGAAGAGGCAAGAGAGTTCCGGCGGGTAGGCTGAACCACTGCGCTGCTCATTCACCATCTCGCCGCCGTCCCCACCACACACACACACGCGCACGCCCACGCACCACTAGCTCCACCTAGTAACAATGGCCAGCACCGTGATCAAGAGCGCCGCCAAGCGCGCGCCGACCGCCGTTGCGATGATGAACATGGGCGGCCCGTCGACGCTGCCGGAGGTACAGGGCTTCCTCACGAACCTCTTTACGGACCCAGAGATCATCCCCATGGGCAAAGTGCAGCCCTTCGTCGGACCCTGGGTCGCCAAGAACCGCACGCCCAAGATCACGGACCAGTACGCGGCCATCGGCGGCGGCTCGCCCATCCGCAAGTGGACGAACCTCCAGGGCGAGGAAATGTGCAAGATCCTCGACAAGATCCGCCCAGAGGTACGCTCGTGTGTTGTGTATGTGTGGGCTTGCCAGTGTGTCTAATGTACCGTATGTATCGTTGTTGTTGCTGTTGTCGTTGTGTGAATAGAGCGCGCCACACAAGCACTACATCTTCTTCCGGTACGCGAACCCGCTGACCGAGGAATCGCTCAAGCAGATGAAAGAGGACGGCGTCACGCGCGCGATCGCATTCTCACAGGTGCGCTGATGTGTGTTTGTTATCTATCGTATCTCATTGCGAATTGGCTAACAATCGAATGATGACGGTATGTGAACGCTTGCAGTACCCGCAATGGTCGTGCACGACGACGGGCTCGAGCATGAACCAGCTCTGGCGCGAGCTTGACCGTCTCGACATGGTCGACGACTTCCAGTGGTCGCTCATTGACAGGTAGTACGACTGACACAGCCATGCTCTATAGTGGCGCGTTGCATGGCGTGCTGACCAATTGTCGCTCTCGCTTGTCATTGCATCGTTATAACTGTTAGATGGAATACGCACCCGGGGTACATCTCGGCCGTGGCGAACCGCGTGCGCCAGGGGCTCGAGCAGTTCGCACCGGAGGACCGCGATAAGGTCGTGATCATGTTCTCGGCGCACTCGGTGCCCATGAACGTCGTGTACAAGGGCGACCCGTACACGAAGGAGATCGCGTCGACAGCCGAGCGCGTGATGGAGAAGCTCGGTGTGGACAATGCGCACATCCTCGCGTGGCAGTCCAAGGTCGGGTACCTTCCGTGGATGGGGCCGAGCACGAGCCGCGTGATCAAGGGCCTCGGCGCGCAGGGTCGCAAGCACGTTCTCACGGTGCCCATCGCGTTCACGTCCGACCACATCGAGACGCTCTTTGAGATCGACATTGAGTACGCCGAGGAGGCGCAGGAAGCGGGTATCGAGCAGTTCAAGCGCTGTCCGTCGCTCAACGACGAGCCGCTCATTTTCTCGGCCATGGCCGACATCGTCAAGGAACACCTGGACAAGGAGACGCTGCACTCGCCGCAGTACCCGCTGAACTGCCCCGAGTGCGTCAACCCGCTCTGCCGCACGATCAAGAACCCGATCAAGCCGTACACCAAGTTCATCCAGCCAAAGTGAGCCAGTTGGTCGATATCAACAAGAAGATAGCAACAAGCCGGATGAAATAGGTACTTTTTGGTGCGTTTGGTTCAAATAGAGTACTTTATACACTAGACCAAAATGAGCGAAAAACGAGTCAAAAAGCAGAACGAAGCGATATGTTGTCGTCACACGCGCGGCTCCAGGAGCGCCAGGGGCAGCACGCGGCGCCACGCCACGAGTACCTGCAGCAGCTCGTGGACGAGTACCAGCGCAGCGTGCACGTGCTGCGCAAGGAGGAAATCGTGGCAAACCTTGCGAATTTTGCGTACGACCCGATCAACTACGCGTCGCTCGCGCAGCTGCAGATCATGGACCTCTTCCTCGACATCCTCGACGCCGACCACGACGAGACCCGGCAGGCGCGTCATCAGCAACAAGACAGCGAACTTCGCGATTATGGTGTGAAGCGCAAGCATGGCGATGAGCAGGCGACGACAAGGAGGCACCAGCTGGCGGAATTTGCGATCGGCGGCATCTGCAATTGCATCGCCGACCCGGTCTTGCAGCACGCTTTCCTCAGCGGTGACGGCTTTCCGCTGGTAGAGCCCTACATCTGGAGTCTTGCGGACATCTCTGAGCCACTGAGCGGCAAGCGTCACGCGAGTCGACTCAACACGGTGCTCTCGGCGCTCTCGATCGCGTACTTTCTGCTGGACTCGAGTGCGTTTGCGGCGGTGACAAATGAGCAATTGCGAGCCCACATCCAGAGCCTGGAGCTCCATGCAAATACGCAGATTGCGAACACAGCAATGGCGTTTCGCACGCGCTATGAGGAGATTCTGCTGCGCGCTCCTCCTGTTGCTGTGCTTGCGCCGCCATTGCCTACTCTGAGGTATCAGGTGCTCTAGGTTTACTTAGAGTATCGACCCGTAATTAAAACAGAAGATCGCTTACTTGTCGTGTTGGTACTTTGGTATCTCATGGTAAGTTGGCGATCGTCTGAGGCGCAAGCTCACAGCGATCATCGGATAAAATCTGAAAAATAGAGTCTAAACCGTACAAAATGACATATAATATCGCATTTTTGCTCCTTTTGAAGTCAAATATTGCACTCTCATGACCTACCTGGATATCAAGAGCGAAAAATGACGCACGCCAGCACCACCACAGACGACGCGCCTGCGGGCGAAGAGCTCCTGGAGCTGCTCAAGTACTTCCTCGTCGGCGTCAACGCACTACTCTTCGTCGCAGCGGCGTTCGTGTTCGCCACGTCACCACGGCGCGCTGCTGCTACTGCTGGCGCCAGCACGGATGTCAGCACCGCCGTTGCTACCAAACACGCGCTGCTCGTGACCGCACACCCGGACGACGAGAGCATGTTCTTCCTGCCGCTGGTGCACTCGCTCACTCAGCAAGACGGCGCATCTGCCTCTCGCTCTGCTGGCGTCAATGACAGCACGCTCTCTGAGTGGCAGGTGCACCTGCTCTGCCTCTCGCGCGGCAACTTTGACGGCCTCGGCGCCGTCCGCGAGCAGGAGATGCTCACGTGTGGACAGTTTCTAGGCATCAAGAAGCAGAATATTCACGTGCTGGAAGATTCGCAGCTGCAGGACGGCATGCAGGCGAAGTGGAGCCACGCGCACATCGCCAAGCTCGTGCTAGCATACATTGAGAAACACAGTATCAATGCGGTATGGTGATGGTTCTGTCCATACAGATACATAAATTAGACTCGAGGCGGTGTCATTAACGATATGCATGCATGGGGCTGTGATTGATTGCAGGTGTTCACGTTCGACGACTACGGGGTCTCTGGCCATGCCAACCACATCGCAGTCCACCATGGCGTCAAGCAGGCGATCTTCGAGCAGCACAGGCGATGCGAGGCCGTCATCACTACGAGCTCCGATACACGTGAAGAGAGTCCAGCAGCTCCAGTCAAAGTCCGCGGTTGGGCGCTCGAGAGCACGAGCATCTTACGCAAGTACATTGGCGTATTCGACGCACTCGTGTCCTCGTGGACGCTCGGTGGTGGAACTGGTGGCGATGAGAGCGCGTTCGTGTTTCTCTGCAAGCCCTGGTGGAATTACCAGGCGATGGCGCTGCACCACAGCCAGTTCGTCTGGTACCGCCGCCTCTTCGTGTTCTTCTCGCGCTACACGTTTGTCAACACCTTCCAGCCGCTCGTGCGCTTCCATAGCGACACTGATGAGTCACCCTCGCACAAGAAGATCCAGTAGAAAGTAGAATCATGACGCTAGAACCCGCATCGAATGTCCACTGCGCGTCGGCGTCGCCCCTTCTTCCCTGGTGCGTTTGAATAAAGAAGCATGCAGAGTGTCAGTCAAGATTCCAATTTCCGCCTCTCAACAACAAACAATGTCATACTCAGCCGCGCTTCGAGACGCATCTGCTTGGTGTCCAGGATCGTGCGCTCGTCGTATAGTGTCCTACTCCTCTCGTCCTCATCTCCGAGTGACAATGGCGGCTGGTGCTCAAGTGCACATCGACCTCTCTGCAGCGCAGCGAGCGTCGCGCGTGCCGGTGTGCCGCAGATGAGCACGAAGCGCACTTCAGTCTCTGTGATCTCCCGGATCTGGCCGTGGAACACTTCGTCGGCGACTCGCGACGTGAGGATCACAAAATCTTTGGCGTGGAATGTCGTTGTTGAGCCAATATTGGTGTCCAGAATGGACAACGCCTGCTCGTCGACGTCCACTCGAGTCTTCACCACTACACACAGAAACATGCATGATCAGAACGTTCGCCTCGCATTACACGTAACACGATAATTCCCATAGAGCTATGATGGAAATTGGTTCTTACCGTCTGGAGACATCGCATCATCAAACTCCTGCTGTTTGCTCTTGAGCAGCTCGAGTTCGTCAAACACTTCGTCTGCGATCTTGGTTGCCGGGGGGATGCCGTACTCCAAGTGCTGCATGTTGAACGTCTTCCGGTTGCGTTTCTGCAATCGCTCGACTTGCTTCGCGAGCTGCTCGCGGCTCTCCAGCACCGGCTCTTCAGTCGAAGCGGGCGAATGGAAGCCACGCGCATCACGTTTGCTGCGCTTTGTGGAGCGACGATCGGATTTCCGCTCTGACTGCGACTGCGCTGAGCCACTAGAGCGAGTGTCATGGCCGTGCTCTAGCAGTGTAGCTCGCTTCTGTAGCTTCTCAAGTCTCTTGTACGCGGTACTGAGGAGCTGCTGTCGGAGCTCCTTGCGCTGTGCCTATAGTTCCATTCAACCAGCCAAGCCATCCGACACAGAGAGAAAGAGAGCGTTAAGCGACCCATAGCCAGTACACATAGATGCATACGAATACACATCGACAGCGTACCTGGTGTACGTCCTCGGCCTGCTTGAGCTCGAACTCGAGCAGGTCGAGCCCGTTGCGCTTGTTGAGCTGCAGCTGCACCATCGCAGCCTCAATCTCCCAGCCCTTCTCGTCCTCAAAGGGCACGCAGCGCAGCACAAAGTCCTCGAGTGAGCCGCGCAGCAGCTCCGCATGCTGCGTGGCCACACGCTCGATGCTCTCCTGGTACAACTGCCGCTCGAGCTCCAGCAGCTCGCGCACGTTGAGCGACGCCGCCATCTTACTTTTTTGTGAGGAAGGTTATTTCAAAATGGGGAATCAGAAGGAAAAACCGCCTACAGTGAAACAAAGTATTTTGTTTACTGAATTGCAAACAGAATTTTAGGAACCCGAATGGTGAGAAAGCCACCTGACAGACCTCTTCTCTCGTCACACAGAGGGAGAAGCGAGCTCCATCCATTCATTCATTCGTTCCTCCTGTGGCCATATCGTGCACAAGTGCTTGGATTTCTCTCGAGATGCTCGTATTGATACCCAGCGAAGCCTCAGGTACTGGAATTCCCACCAGGTTGCGTTACGATAACAAGGTTTCTCCTCGTCGTAGGCTATCGACATCACCAACGTCTGGGAGGCATGCAGCGGGGCTGTGGTTCGCATGATCTTGGCCGTCGCTTGGATATCACTTGACTCTTATGCAAGACTGAGCTGCTGCTGTTGTCCTTCTTAGGATCCTGGATGGCTCTCGGGCTGTCCAGTTGGGTCGTAAACTCGGTCGAGACCGAGAGCTTTCTGCGAGACCACCGTCTTCCAGGACGCGAATCACGCTCGTCCCATCGCTCCCACGTTGGTTGGTCGCTCTTTGGGATGCAGGAGAAAAGGGCTCTTGGTCACTGGGACCGGAGCAACTCGCAGTCGCTAATCACACGAGTGGTCACTCGGTCCTCTCCTTCTCTCGCGGTGTCATAACAAGGGCTCTCCCCAGACTCGTTGACCAACAACTCTCGTGTTCGACTGATGGTGTGAGCCTCATACTGCGTACAGTACTGAGCGCTAGCGCACTGCTGACCGTGTACCCGCTCTACAATGCGCTCTTCGTATCAGTCACGCCAGTGTGCCAGAGCCTGCTGATTGCAGCGCTTCATCCGTTTAAGATGGTCGCGAAGAGCGTTGCGCACGCCGTATTCCATCTGGAAGACTGCCTCCCAGAGTTCGGCGTGATGCTCGTCGAGTTCTTCAACTCGCTCTACCTCACTATGTGCATGCAGAACACCCGATCGATTGACACGATGCTGCTCATCATCAGGCTCGACCTGGGTCAACTGGTGGCTGCGCTCCACGATACACATCGACGAGCTGCCGCACTCTAGGAGCTTTTGGTCACATACCGTAAGGACAACACAGGCGCCGACCAGATGGACTTCATAGCGATCGCACTACGAGTGTGTGAGCAGCCCGAGTTCCAAAGAGCGAGCGAGTTGACGCGCCACGTGAAGCTACGAACCTGTGCGGCGCACAACGTCTCGCCCGAGTACGCTCGGCTCCTGGACTCACTCTAGGCGAGTGCGCAGTTCCAGAGCGAGCCCCAGCTCCGCAGGTTCTCGTCTCGTGCTCGGCAGCCGGAGCGATTCGGTGGTGTCGCCGCGTCATCCGGGGCTCTAAGCGCAAGGCTGCTACCAGCAACAGCACCAAAGCCACCGACGCAGCCCAGCCAGCACCATCATTATCATCAGATCCAGCTGCTCGTGGTTCAGACGCTGCAGACGATGTTCAGCGCCGAGTCCACCGCGCGCATCGAGTACGCCGAGAGCATGGCGCCATTCATCTACGTCGCGTACCCCACGGCGCGACTGCACCTGTCCAGCAACGTCTACTTTCCACAGATCGACAACGACGGTGATGGCTCAGCAGACGCGCCGTGGGTAGTATTACAGAACGCGGTGCCTATGCTGGGCTCGAGCTGCTCTCGTTCATCGTCCTGAATGCCGTGGTGCACTGGAAGTTCGGCTTTTCGCCGATTATTCAGCTCGCGTTCGTGCTCGAGCACCCGCTGGAGCATCATCCTGCTGCAGTTCCAGCTCGAGCACTTTGGTGAGCTCACTCGGCTTTGAGATACACTTCATGGGGCATGCAGTGCACGATATTGAAAAGATGCTCACCTACACGCGTTGTATCGATGTGTACACTACTAGACGGGGACTTCAGCTTCCGCTTTGCATGGCTCAAGAAGGAGAACGCGCACGAGTAGGTCCGTGCTACGACAGACGTGATGCACGACCCCGGTGTCGGACGGTCGAGTGCTTGCACGTCCCACCAACATACCTACACATGCGTGCCATTTGAGAGGAGAGCATCACTTGGCGGCCGCAGTCTGTGCGTCGTGCTCTACTGGGCATGGCGAGCAGCGCAATGTAAGAAGATATGACGGTGTGCGTGTGGGTGCCTGTCGTTCGCAGATCCGCCCAGTGCATCAGACGACGTCGACCATGGTTTGCCGGCATTGCGCCATACTCGCCATACTCGCCAACGCCGCTCTCGACCCCATATCCGCGTATCTCTCGAAGCCTTTGACGTCGATGGCCAAAACAACCAGCGCTGCCGACAAATCAATCAATACACGTAGTACACCGCAAGTCGGTGTGTTGGAATTGCTACAAGTATAACCATTCGTTACCATTCATCGATCCATCCACACCCACTTCTACACCACAGCACGACACAGACTCACTACTCATACATGACACCCTCATACTGCCTCGACAAACGAGCTGCGGCGACGGGATGCACCACCCGTCGGGGATTCAGCGGATGCAGCGGTGGCGGCGCTTGTGGCAACTGCAGTCGCGGTCCGCGCCTCGCCGTGATCCTTGAAGCCCCGCGCGTCTTCTACCGCATCCACGCCGTTCATGTGGTCAGCGCGCACGGCTGCCAGCGCTGGCGTGGCTCGTCCCGTCGAGTTCCTCTTCATCATCCGGACGACGACGGACGCGCGCCGCTGGAGCCAACGAAGCGGTACGACGCAACACGCGACGACTACGTCGCTGTGGAAGAACACGAGACAGCGCGTGTGCTCTTCGGGCATGAGCGACGCGC
>JAASGT010000890.1:0-14380 GCA_023334315.1 Globisporangium alternatum
GAGGCCGTGCTGTCGCTGCTGCTCAAGCCGATCCCGCGCAGCACGATCAAGACGGTCAAGTACATCGCGTTCGCGGTCGTGCTTGCGGTGATCAGCGCGCTCGTGAAGTACAACGCCAGCAAATTTCCAGCTTTCCAGTAAGTCGAAGTGTGCTTTCTATGAGGGAGCCCAGCGTATCCGTATCCCCTAGCAATGTGCGACTTGTCTGCGTTGTTGAACCTACAGCGTGTTGTAACAATCATGTGCATTAGCGCCCTTCTTGAGTTCTCTGAGCACTGTATCCGAGCTATCTGGTGCGCACGTTGCCATTACAACGAGCAAACGCGATCTACAGCCATTTCAGATCACCATGTTGCATGTCTCGTCCAATCCAAGCTCTGCTCTTCTCTTGGTGCGAAGTTGAAGTGAGAAGCTATTTTCGTCTACAGCTTCAAGTTATTTATATGTCGTGACCATCACTCTTCGTCTCCGATCAATGAAGAAGTCGCCCAGAAAGCGAGGCCACGAGACGAAATAAGAGCGCTTGATCTCTCTCTTGCTCGGAGCCTCTGATCCCACGCCATCTCTCGATGGCAAACTCACAATAGATAGATGATGGATCCAGTATCGAAATACATGTTATCAGGAACGGCTTGGCCCTTCCATCCAGACCGCCCGCCCTCCCATATTTCTGCCTCTCGCCCTCGTCCGCTCTGGATGTGTGCCTCCTTGTTCTGTGCTCATGTCACCAGGTATAAATACGACTTGTATCATTCGGAACCAACCCCCCCCCCGTCCACAGCGCAGCGCTGCGGTCTTGCCTGCCCATCTATCGATCCGTCTTATGCGTGGCCGCCTTCGCGCGCGCGGATAAGGTTTCCAGTTGCGTTCGGATGGATATCCACGCGAGAAAAAAATAGCGCCGCGCATGCGAGTCGTTTGTATTCTGCTATTTGAACCCTCCACCACAGGCCACCAACAACAACCAACAGTCAACCAGCACAGCAACCCCAGCGACTCAGCCCAGCTCCCTCCTCTTCTCTCAACAGCCCAGCAACTCCGTCGTCGGAGCCAGCGGCAGGAGCAACAGGACAGCAAGCAGCACCAAGCACCCACTCAACAAGAATGACGTCGACCATGCGCTCCAAGATCCAGACGAACGCGAATGCGCCCACTGGCAGCCTCAAGACTGACGTGCCCAAGCAGGGCGGGCTCTTCCAGACCGTAGTGTTCTCGCGCAAGAACACCAGCCACGGTCCAGACGACATCCGCGGTGCCGCGAAGGGATCCCCTTCCAAGAAGCCGCTCGCTGACCTGACTCCGAACCCGCTGGCGAGTATCGTGCACCAGGCCGACCGCAGCGGCAAGCAAGCGACAGCGCTGACAACGACCACCGCTACCCCATCGGGCCGTGCTGCCACTGCGTCCTCACGCCACATGCAGCGCGGCGAGTCCGAGTCCTCGGTCGGTCAGGGCAGCTTCCGCAACCTGTTCGCCAACATTTGGTCGGCGCTGGGTATCAACGAGCAGCAAGCGGCCGCGCAGAAGGCAAACGGTGGGTCGTCGCCGTCCAAGGGGCCGATCGCCAAGAGCATGGGCTCGTCGCGCAACGTCGTCGAGCTGCGCAAGAGCGTGCTGCCGCCGCCGTTCCCGCAGGACGCCGGCAAGAAGTGCCTCGTGCTTGACCTGGACGAGACGCTCGTGCACTCATCGTTCAAGCCGACGCAGAACCCGGACTACATCATCCCGGTCGACATCGACGGCACGGTGCACCAGGTGTACGTGTGCAAGCGACCGGGCGCCGAGGAGTTCCTCGTCGAGATGGCCAAGCACTATGAGATCGTGATCTACACGGCGAGCCTGAGCAAGTACGCCGACCCGCTGCTCGACCGCCTCGACCCGGAGCACGTGATCCGCTTCCGCCTCTTCCGCGAGCACTGCGTGCAGTACGAGGGCAACTACGTGAAGGACCTGTCGCTGCTCGACCGCGACATCACGCAGACGATCATCATCGACAACTCGCCCATGTCGTACCTCTTCCACCCGCGCAACGCCATCGGCTGCTCAAGCTTTATCGACGACGTGAACGACCGCGAGCTCGACTCCATCGCACGCTTCCTCACCAATATCCGCGCCATCGACGACGTGCGCAGCCAGCTGCACACGTGGGACGCCAACTACTAGAGAGCGAGCGAGTTGCACCACCTCTATTACTACGCACGCGGCCAGCTAGCCGCTTTATTATATTCCTTTATTTTAGCAGGACGTGGGATATTTACTATAGATGCATAGGAGCAACGAAGGACGAGGCCGAGCTGTGACAGAAGCAGACACAAGTGTGTGATTGAAACACGACTTTGTGAATGGGAACCGACGCAGCTTTCTATTCTACAGCTTTCCATTGGGGACAATCTCCATACGTAGCTTTGATGATCGGATGACACACTCGGCAAATCACTCATGGCGGCGCTCGTCCATGTTGCCACGTTCTTATCTTGCCTCGAGCGCTACGAACACTGTCCATTTCATTGGCACGCCTGTTGGAGATGCACCAAGTGCTGACGCTAGCGCGTCGTTTCGGCACGCCAGCAACTTCAACTTCGAGCGGCACGGTGTACCCATGCCACTGGTACACTACATGTACCAGTAAAAAGTGTCGAATCTTGGGAAAAGGCGCCGCCAACAGAACAGCACATCATTTTGCAAACCGCACGCGAGAAAGACAATGGCAGTGAGCAGCATCCGCGCGCTCTTCCAGTCGCTCTTTGTCGACGACGACAGTGACAGTGGCAGCAGTGCAGGCGCGAGTCCGCCCCAGCGCCGCATGGGCTCCAACGCGATGCCGACGTCTGCTGCGCGCTGGGCGGCCGCAGTGGCCATCAAGCGGCGCCGTCAGAGCGACGGCGACAGGAGCGCTCCGAGTGCGGACAGCGAGTACAACAACGACGAGCCACCGTACGTGCCACACACGACTGATGGCGAATACACGGCGTGGTTCCAGAAGCGACCGCTCGGGATGGGGCTCGTGCCGAGCACGCAGCTCTACGGGTCGTGGGAAGTGAGCTCTGTCAGCGCAGCAGTGTCCCAGCGCCAGGATCACCAGCACAAGGCGAACCAGCACATCCGCTACGAAGATGACAGTCAAAAGCATCGCATTGCGATTGGCGACGTGCTCATCGCAGTCAACCAGAGCTGCAGGAAAGCGCAGCTTCCGCGCGACCGCCTCGCGCAGTATCTGCAAGAGTGCACCCTGCCAATCGCCGTGACGCTGCGCAAGCCAGAGATCTATGGCTCGTTTGACTCACGCTCGGTCGCGACAGCGATGTACCCGCTCTCGATCGAGTACGAGGTGACGAAGGAGTTTGCCGAGCACAAGCGGTTCTTGACACGCGTGCCATCAGCGCAATGGAAGCGCACACTGCAGCACGAGCTTTCGCAGAACGCGCTGCTTGCAAAGAGCAGTGGCGCCAAGAAACTCGCAGACACACTCGTCCAGATGGTGATTGAAGAGGAAAACGTCGAGAATCAGTCGCCGAGTGATCGGAACACTACTGAAATAACAGAATCCATCCGTGATGGGGCGAAAAGGAAGCATTTAACAAAAGAGCAAGCGGCAGGATCACCAACGAAGACGGCCGAGCAGACGCAACGCATGCAGCTGTCGCCGATGGGCGAGCTTGAATTCACGTTCAATGAGCATCCGATCCGCTTGGTGTTGACGGCGTCGACGCGCATGTACGGCTCCGTAGAGATTTACGACCCAAAGGTACACTTTCCTGATCTCCAAGTCGGTGACGTGGTAATGGCGGTTAACGGCGACGCGTCCTTGTCGCGCTGGGCAGCGGATGACTTGATCGACTTTATCGCGGGGTTGCAGCCGCCTGTGACGATTCGCTTCCGTCATCCCACGGCGTACCGCAAGTACCTGGAGAAGTATTTCGTCGTGACGAAAAGGACTGTTTCGTCCCAGTCCGTGGCGAATGCGATGTTTCCACAATCAGCTGAGTACAAAAAGTCACCACCAAAGTCAAGCAGTACGCGAAAACGAGTGGACAGCAGCAGCTCCTCTTCATCACCCCCACTACCAGCTCCGTTGCGTCAGACGAAGACTCAACCATCCATTTCCAAGCTGAACCAAATCGCCAACAAAATTAATGATGAAGAGAAGAACGACGCCGAAGATGCGCTCGCAAAACTGAAACTGAACGAGCTGCGGGATTTCTCGTTCAAAATCAACGCGACCGACCAGTTCAAGCCCTGGAATGGTGGTGGACGCGACGGCGCAGCGCCAAGCTCGAGCATCCTGACGGAGAAGCATGTGCGCTTCCTTTGGACGCAGCTCCCACCGTACCTGGCGTGCAACGAGATGGAGCTCGCGTACAGCACGCGGTATCACGGCTGGAACTCGCTCAGCTTCTACTCCAAACTCGCCGACAAAGGTCCCACGATACTTGTTGTGCAAGACACGCGTGACAACATCTTTGGCGCGTTCTGCTCGACGTCATGGAGAAACACTGCGAGCATCTATGGTAACGGTAGATCGTTTGTGTTCACGCTGCGGCCGCAGATGCGCGTGTTCCCGTGGTCCGGGCTCGAGAGCTCGTTCATGTACTCTCAGAAAGATGCGGTATTCGTTGGCGGCGGTAAGCAGGGCATCGCGCTGTGTCTGCAGCTGGACGAGATGCGCGGCTTCACGAAGCGCTGTGAGACATTCGACAGCCCACCACTTGCCGATCACGAAAACTTCGAGTGCGAGATCTGCGAGGTTTGGAGCTTCTCGGGACTGCGCATTTAGCATCCATGGGGAGTGCGTAGAAGCGCCGAGGCCACGTGCGGGAGTGGAAAGTGTCAACAGGAGTCAGACGAATACAGTGAGTTGACTACTTCGACTGTATCTCGGAAGTTTGATTCTGCTTTCGACCTTTCCTTCTGATGAATCAGTTTATCGGCATTGTCTGCGTACATATCGACAGGTCATGAGGCTAAATGGCTGGCTAGCTAGATATACTCCAAGACAGCTCATGCGCTCATGCAGCCCAAACCGCCTATATGTGCAAATTGAAGGAGCGACACGCGTGCCTGCTGTGGAAGGTTTGTAGGTTTTTCTGCATTCAGTCTTTCGCTATCACTACCAGACGTGCGGAGCCAAGCAGCGCCTCACAGCTCACGGAGACACAATCACAGTGGCGAAGGCAACCATCGAGGCTAACATCAAGGCGAAGTCGCAGCGCGTGATTACTGGGCTACCGCCACTAAGTACAACGCCGAGATGCAGATCCACGTCGCGCTCGAGTATCATTCGAACATCGGGCTCCAGTACTCGCCGGACAAGCTCAACATGAACATCTCGAGCGTCGTGTGCCGTCTCAGCTACGAAGGTCTGTCATCGGTCGTGATCGTGGATGCAAGCGACTTCACACCGGATATCGTCAAGCGCTTTACCATTGAAATCTCCCGCTTACCGACGTCACCGCTGACCAAGTTTCACGTAAGCTGCACGTTCGCGTACACGGAATACAACTGCCAGACGCGAGAGATGTTGCCACGTCACCAGAACTTCTCCATCACAGACTGCACGACGCCTGAGTTGGTCAACCGGCCGTAGTCGTCGTTGGACACCTCAACCTGCGCTCCTGACACGTGCATTGGCAGTCTCCTGCCTGCTCCGTTCAAGGCGTACGGAGACGACATTGTCTCTGCGGAAGCTGCTGCGACGCACTCCTCAAGGCAACCAAGGGGTGTCCGGGTATTTCAGGCTTATGATACCGTTATAGATACCAAGATATTTGATTTCGATGGGAGGTGGTATACCACCTCCGGTCAGTATTCCGGGAGGTATACGACATCCATTTCATCCCAGACAATGCTCAACCTATTTTTAGACGTGCAGTGATTCTCTATAAATAGCGAGCAACTATCGATCCCTCTCCATATTATGAGCGATACTCGGTGATGCACCAAGCAGCAAGACCTCGATAGACGAGCTAGCGAGACCCTGAACGTCAAGCACTGGGAAGAGCTCGATCCGCAACAGAGAGAGGCTCTGGGGACTGAATGAATGGCAAATGCGCCGGTCGCCCACGCATCCGCCATGGCGCCTGGTCCCAACAGTAGCCACCAGCGACAGCCCGCCGCCGTCACCTACGGCAAGTCCTGGGCCGACGACATCCAGAAGTACCACGTACGTATAACCGCGTCGTGTCAACTCTTTGCTCTTGTCTGTATGAACCAATAACTCTGACCTACTCTGATCGCTTGTTGTTGCTACATGCAGGCAGCGAAGGCCACGCTTCCGTGGCAACCGGAGCAGCAGGCGCCCGTGCGGCACGTCACACGCTTCGAGAAGTCGCGCCAGGAGTGTGAATACGACCTCGTGCTGGGCAAGTTCCGTGACGCCGAGCGCGAAATGCAGCTCAAGCACCAGGAGAAGGTCTCGCTCGAGCACGGCCTGGAGAACGCGAGGGTGGGTTTAGTCAGCCAAGACTGCGCTGTATTATGTCCTAAGGCCAAGTTGAGCCAACTGACTGAAGTGACTGACTTTGAATCAACCTCATGCAAATGCAGGCCAAGCAGCTTCGCACAGTCCAGCGCTTCAACGTGGTGACCCACGCGCCAATGTACCCAGATGCTTCGGATCCGAAGGACCGACCGCCGCAGCCGTATCGCAAGAAGAGCGCAGCCGCGTTCAACATCATCAGCAACCTCGCCAACGACAACAATAGTAACAACCAGAGCAGTCAACGAAACCTGGATGCAGTGGCCAGCTCCAGTTCATCCAGCAAGCGGCCGACGCGTGACTTCAACATTCTCACCAACAAGTGCGTCTTAGCTCTGTTGTCCTATCGTAGCTCCCGTACCACCAGAGCAGCTACTCTCAATGCTAACCGAATTTGGTGTTGATCGTTAACAACCTCACCCAGGTACCACGAGCAGCATGACGCCAAGGCGGAGCTCGAGGCCGCGAAGAAGAAAGAGCTCGCAGCAGCCAAGTACAACAAGACGCGCGTGTTTGACGCTGTGCGCATCACGTTCGTGAACGAGCAGCGCGAGGAGCAGTTCGTGCAGCAGCGAGCCAAGGAACAAAAAGTCCACGGCCAGGACCGCGTGCTGCTTCTGCCGCCGCGCGAGCAGTTCGCCGAAGGACGGCTCTACAACATCCTCAACCAGCGCGTGATCAACGCCGAGAAGCTCGCGGGCATGAGCGAGAAAGACCAGCGCGCGCTCAATAAGATCCAGAAGAGCGCGTTCGAGACCAAGATGCGCGCCTTTGGCGACGAAACGCTCGCCAAGGAGACTGCGCTCTGTCTCAACCGCTACGCGCACGAGCGCAACTCGCAGAGCTACATGCACGGCTTCGATCCGATCTCGAACGAAGCCTTTGAAGGACGGCACGCCAAGGCTACGATGCCCACGCGTACGCACGCCGCGCTCTCAGCCTGGCAGGTGCTCGAGCGCGGCGTGCCGCTAAGCACCAAGATCTCGCCATCGCAGAAGCCTGCGACGGCGTCCGTACTCGACCCCTCTCATCCAGCCGCTCGAGAGAGCCAATCGAACTATCATCAGCCCACGAAGCAACTCAGCAGTAGCTCCGACGAGCGCCAGAGACCTAATATCCTGGTCGTCGACCACGCGCCAAGCACATCCGCTCAACAGACCCCAGTGCCGGTACGAATCGCACAAGTAGTTCTGAAGCAATCTGGCGTCGCTTGTGAACTACTCGTTTTCGTATCTGACCCTCTCTGGTTGTGTGTGTTGTGCCTCTGGATTCATTAGCGAACGACTGCGCTGATCCGCACGGGCGGCTTTGCGCATTGAAGGAGTGATGAAGCGAGCGAGCGATGCGAAGAGCAGCAGTTGTTGGAATGATAGAAGGAATGTATTGCTTTGTGGTAGAGATATACAGGCAAAGGCTACGAACCACACGCGCACAACACAGCTTCGTTTACTTGACCGATGTTGTGCTGTGCTACTTACTGGTAAGCTGCTGAAGGAGACAATCGATGCGTTGCAAGCGCCCGCCTTCCTCTCTCACGTCTGCGCTTCAGCAAAGGACTCGAAAGGGTGACATGATCAAATGGTGAATGACTGGGTGAGATGGCAAACTATCGCCGACCTCACCTCTCGTGGGCTGTTCACTCTTGACTCAGTTCAGCAGCGGGTAGTACGCGTCCTCCATGACCGTCTCCTTGTTGTTGTTGGCGCCAGTGCGACGGCGCTTGACAACGACCAGCGCCACGAGAGCCACTAGCGCACTAGCGCTCAGCAGCACAGTTGCGGCGCCCGTCGACTCTCGCTGCACGGTCTGCTCGAGCGCCTCCGTGGCGACCATGAGCATGCTCGCCGTTTTCTTCACGGGTTCGCATCGCTTGATGTCGTCCTCGCCAGCAGGCAACGTCGAGAGCGTCTTGCACGTGGTCACGTAGTTGGAGGAGCAGAAATCGCAGCAGCTCCCATCTGCGGCGTTCGAGAAGTGCGCGGCGTAGCCGTCTCCCGCTGACACGACGTTGCCGCCGCAGGCTTCATACGGTGCAAGCTTGGAGCTGCCCTTGCAGCTGTCTGCGGGACACGAGGCGTCCTTCAGACACGGCCTGTCGATTTCAGGACCGGTGCAGTCGCGGATGGCGAAGTCCTGGTTGCACGTCTGGAGCAAGAGCGTCGCGGTGCCGTACTGCTTGTACTTGAAGTCGCACGTGACGTGGAAGTTGGTCTTTGGCAGCGTCGTGGGCGAGCGAATGGACTCGATCGCGAAGCGTGTGACGATCTCGGGCGACAAGCGCTCCACACGGAGGATCTCCGCGGCCGTGACCTGTTCGTCGGGCTTCGAGATGTAGTAGTTGAGACGGCACACGACGCTCGAGATGTTCATGTTGAGCTTGTCCGGCGAGTACTGGAGCCCGATGTTCGAATGGTAATCGAACGTGACTTCCGCAAAGTCGCTGCCCGGGTACATGCAGAAGTCGTTGGGTGAGTCGAGCTTGTCGTTCGTCGTCTGGTACCACATGCTGCGGAAGTTGTCGCACACCTGGATGTCGTTGTTCAGGTGCAGGTTCACGTAGAAGAAGAACTTGCGCACGAGGCCGCACTGCGTCCAGGCCTCGACGGTGATCATCGTCTCGGCCTTGACAAAGTTCACGTTCGTCGCGCTCGCACCCCACGCCTGCCAGTTACCCTGGTCCACGCGGTAGCGCCAGTACACGATGCCGGCTGCCTCGGTGTCAGTTAAAATCAACGTGTCTTTCGCGGCAGTCTTAATGTCCAGCAGATTCTCCACTGTGGTCGTGTACTTGCACGTTGACGCCGCACTATCGGCCTGGGCGTTGTCGACAAACTTCGTGCACGCCAGCGAAACGTGAACCTGCGTCTCTGTGTTGTAGCCTTGCTGCGTGAGCTCCGCGATCACTCTCTTCGACTCGTCCTTGATGCCCGACTTAATGTCGGCAGTCGCGACTGCGAGCGAGTCGCCGAGCAGCACGATGCACTGGTTGAAGCTACACTTGCCGCTCGCGTCGCCCTCGCACTTGCGGATGTCATAGTCGCGGCCGCACTTGTAGTCGACCCACCACTCGCGCACCTCCGTGCCCACATTGATGCAGCGCTTGCACTCGCCGTTCGTCACCAAAGTGTCACGCTGGATCTTGAGCGCGTCTCCGATCTTGAGCTTGCTTGTGAGGTCGCTCTTGACGTTATCCTTGCTGAAGAAATCTTTTCCTTGGTCGTACGTCATCCCACTGCTAACGTAGCCACTGTCCACAAACTTCTTCCACTTGATGTTCTTCACGTCGCAGCGGTCCGGGTTCGCGAGGCTGCCCGCATCGTTCGTCGACGTTGATTCGAAGCTATAGAACTTGCTCACGAGGCTATTCGCCATCGCGAGGTTTGGCGAGGTGAGTTCCACCACGCCCTCGTCATCCGTGCAGTCGGACACCGCGTCGTCGCAAAACTTCTTGGGGCAGTTCTTCGCATCGCCGTGAGGGCGGTAGTTGTCGACGATCGCGACGCAGCCAGGGCACTTGGCGGCGGAATTGTTGTAATCAGTCGCGACGAGCTCCAGAGAGTACTTGCCGTACGTCGGGAACTCGAGACTGTCGATCGCGCCGAGGCGGTTCGTTGAGTAAGCACTCCACGTCAAGGTCTTCGTCGTTGTCTGCGGCGCTGGGTTGCACTTGGTGTCCGAAAAGAGCTGGATCGATCCCTTCGCAGCATCACTCAGCTCAGCGTACTTCCCCTTCGACGCAAATTCAGCGTTTGGCACCGTGCCGACTGGGACACTGTACACTGACGAGTCACAGATGCGACGCGTGTTCAAGTCAATGTGCGGGCCTTTCAAGAGAGGCAGCAGCGCGCTGTTGGCGTCGTTTTGGTTCGAACGGTACTGTGCGACGTAGTTGTCCACTGGAATCGGCGCTGGGATCTTCCAGTCCGTGCCGAGCTTCGTGAACTTGGCCGGCCCCGGGGCATCGCTAATCGACACCTTGTATCCTCCGGTCAGGAAATCGTTCTCCCACACGCACTTGCACGTCTCACCTGGAACGGCATCGCAGGTCTTCGTGTTCGCATTCAGTTTAGTACCCGCAGGGCACGTGCACGTGCACTGGCGGGCATTCTTCGCGTCCACATACGTCACCGGGATACCGCCGCCCAGGTTACCACACTCGAACTTGCTCACGACCTTGAACGGGCTGTACATGAACACGTCGACGGGGTCCTGGAGCTTGATGCAGTCTTGGAACAGGCCGCCGCAGTTCACACCGTTCTGGCAGATCTGGAAGTTGAACGTCGTACTGATCTTCGCTGTGGCCTCGTACTGCTGCACGGCCTCAAATGACTTGTAGTTGTCCACGAAGCTGACCACGGCGATCGGAACTGAGTTGTCGACGACAGCTGTTCCAGTGTTGCCACTGTTCGAAATGCTGGTCGCTGGCATGGAGTCCAGCACGCGTCCGATCGCGCTGAACGCGGCGAGTCGCTCGACGTCTTCCGGCAGCACCTCCGAGGACATAAGCATGCTGGCCTGGCCCTGCGCATTCGCTTCGCTGATCGCTTGGCACGTTCCTGGCAACGAAGCAATTGAAAACGTGATCTTGGACGCATCCAGGCCTGTCGATGTCGAGAAGAACGTTTTCTCTGCGGTCAGCAGTCCCGAGGCCCAAGTCAAGATCTGGCTTCGAGCGTAGTCGCCGAGGCACTTGGAGACCGCGATCAGCACAGTCACTGTGCCCGAGGCTACCTTAGTATCTTTAGACGTGCACTGTGAGTAGGACTCAACGACGTCAGTGGTGCCGTCAGGATGCGCGGCGGTCATTCCCAGCAGAACGTGCTGCGCTGGCACTGACTCCAGATCCAGTGGCAGGAACGAAACCTCGTTGCCAGCGAGCGAGCGCGTCATGTCATGGTTGAATTCGACATATTCGATTTCGGCGGACGTGGGCGCAACGACGAGCGAGGCCAGCAGCGCGAGGCTGAGCGTGGAGAAGATCGCCTTCATGAGTCACGCGTGAAGGTTGGCTTCCGAACACCGATGCGTGCGTGGGCGGTTTCTCTTTCTCGTGTGGCTTGCTGGAGGCTAGGTACGATGCTTGAGAAGGGGTGGTGGTTGTGCTCGACGAGTCGGATTGCAGAGTGAGTGAGTGCGTGGCAAAAGCAAACTCGCTTTGATGCGAATTACAACTCGAGATCGCCTCACAGACAGAGCGTTCGCGCTCGCTAGAAGCCCCATCAGACGGCAAGATCTCAAGAGTCACCCCAGAATCACGTGGAGACTGGCTGCGAGGCGCACCTGACGCTCGCTCTGTGAGAGCGCCCTTTCAAGCCAAGAGGCGTGAGTTTCATCCGGCCCGCCCCTCGCCAAGCGGCGGCACGCCGCTTCATGATCGATATCTTCTTGGTTACAGCTGCTCAATGCGCAAAGATCCACGCCGACAGCTCGCACCACTGCGGCACGTTTTGCATGTGCCCAGCCAGGATCTCGTGTCTTGGACCCGACGCTCATAGCGTTGGCGCACCGCCATGACGAGTCGCTACAGCGCTGCTGCGCTAGCCAACACGGTCACAAGATAACGCCACAGACAGCAAGCATTTTTTTGTAAGTGACACCAACATGTTTTTTGCCTTCGTAGTGTTTACTAGGAAGCAGCAGCCGTGCTTACCGAGGCGGTTTTGTCCTCGTGACGTGGGCTTGGCACAGTGGTGCTGGTGGTCCATGGCTACAAGCTCAAGACGCATGCAAAGGCATCGAGCGCAGAGTACTGCGTGCTCGCCGCCGGCCTCGAGCAGATTCATAGTCGTCACGACCTTGGTCTCGTCGTCCGCGGGCAAGTTTTCCGTATTTATTGCGCTAAATCCGCCAATCACATGGTGTCTTTTAATAGGTCAAAATTTTACTGAACAAAATATTGGCATGACAATATTGATTGGCTAAAATTGTAAGCTGTTTGTGGATCACTTTGACTGGCTTTCCGCCTCATTTGCGTTCTTTCAGCAGGCAAAAATGGCGGAGCTCTGCGAGGAGATGGAGCGCCTGGAGCTGACACGTTACCACAAGCTCAAGCCCGACCAAACGAGTGCCTTGGTGGTGGAGCTGCTAGAGACCAGCTCGAACGGCCGTCTGCAGCACAGCGCACTCAAAGAAGCAAGCGAGAAGTGGAACTGCAGTGTGCACACTGTGTACCGTGTGTGAAAGCACTACAGCAAGCGGAGAGCAGTAAGTACGACAGCGGGCGTGAGCTTCACGCCCCAAACAAGCAAAAGCTGTAGGCGTGGGCCCTCTGAGGCTGTCATCAAGGGCATCTACGAGAGAATGGTGAGCCTGACAATAGAGGAACGCGGCGACCTGCGATCTCTGAGCGCGACACTCAACATCCCAACTTCCACACTGCAATATTACGTCAAGCGCAAGATCCTCAAAGTGCGCACCGTCACACTCAAGCCAAGTCTATCGGAAGATCAAGTGCAGCAACGTGTGAGTTTCATTTCCTCCTTCATCACCCTCCTCTCCGATGGAGTTGTGTTCTCTCCCATGTTGGACAGAATTCACTTGGACGAAAAATGGTTCTTGAAATACAAGCTCCGCGTGTACCTCACCTCAGCAGAGCCCGATCCGTACATGCACACACACCACAAGTCCCACACTCTCAAGCTCATGTTCCTCTGCGCCGTCGCGCGACCCAGAACGAATGCGCAAACCGGCGAGGCCTTCGATGACCGTATCGGCATGTGGTCATTTGCTGAATGGACCCCAGTCCAACGCGCTAGTCGACATCGCAACGCGGGATCCTAGAGTTCAAGTCAATCCCGGCGAACAAGAAGACGTACAAGCAAATGCTATTAAACGACGTTCTCCCATCCATTAAAGCGAAGTGACCGTCATGGGTGGGAAGAACGTCTTTCTGCAGCATGACAGTGCCACGCCACACCGTTCAGTGCTCGACGCTGACTTTGCGGAGACTGCGTCTGCAGACGGCTGGACCATTACTGTGGAGTTCCAACCTGTAACGGGGCGAGAGCTCCGTTACCTTGCGTACACGTGGTCTCACGAGGAAGCGTATCTTGAGCGCGCTGTCTGACTGCGCGCTTGTGGTTATTTTCAACTCTGAATGTTTTTATTATCAAAAAGGGGGAATGACTATTGCCAGTCATTCTGTCACCAAATACAAGGTCAACTCCTGATTGGCCAATATTGAGGAATACTGACCAATCCGAGAGTGACGCGTCAAGAAAGATAACGACCAATGAGAGGAGGACACGTAGATCGTACCTAGCGTGTCGTGTACGGTACACCCCGTTGCACAACCTCCACAGTCACCAGATCTGAACGTGCTGGACCTGCATTTTTCTTCATCCAGAGCATGCAGTGCAAAGACCGCGTAGAAATTATTGAGGCTTTGATTACACGTGTGCGGTTTGCGTATGAGAATCTATCTAGTGAGACGTTGGGAAATACGTTCCTCACCTTACAACAGGTGATGCACTCAGTATTGAAGCTGAAAGGTGGAAACAGGTACAAGCTGCTGCGGATGCAAAAGAACTTCATGCGGCGACTTGAAATCCTTCCGACAGTCATTTATCTTGATGTTGAGATCTACGACGACATTGCGTCTCGTGGCTGAACGTGGATTGCATCTAATTGAATATGATACTATTCTTTTTGTCCAATAATATTCGTTGGCAGCTCAAATTTGCTAGTTTTGGACAGTGGTCAAAGTGAATCTCGCAACTTTTTTGACAGAGGAAGTACCATATATGACCGTACAGAGTAAAACCAATACCGGCTTTAATTATTTGTAGTTGACATCAATTATAAGAGACAACGTTATTTTAGCCAATAGAATCCCTTCATGTTCGACCGCTTGAAAAACTATTCATAAGAGACACACGTTAAAACATTCTAAGAAAGTGTGCACCA
>JAASGT010000891.1:0-14376 GCA_023334315.1 Globisporangium alternatum
AGTTCTGCAAGATCATGAACGGCCCGCGCGTTGCAGCCGAGATCGCCAGACACTTGACAACACCATCAGAGAGCGGTCGAATCTCACCCGTGGCATCTGCCAGCACACTGCAAGCTGTGAGTCCGACGCAGGAGACCAAGAACGACAGCATCCCAAGCCCAATAAGCAGGCTGTCGCCGGAATTAATGCTTGATGTGGAAGACGAAGAGTTCTTTGAGCTGCCGTCGCTCGAGGAGTCGCTCGACTTCTTCATCGCTTCGCTCGAGCACGACATCCAGCTCTAGTATGTTGTCGTTGCCGCGAGTGTAGCATGTGCAGTTAGATATATGAAATGGAAGGAGGTGAGAAGTTAGATGTAGTGGGGAGTAGAATTAGCAGGTGTGTGCGTTGTGTGTAGCAGTGAAACTTCGTAGGATGTTGAAGTGCTGGTAATTAATGAATCGGCCTAGGAGCCTCAACGAGTTTCCACACAGCCAAGTCTCGCACACATCAGCGATTAAGATCGCACCAAGCAAAAGCGTCTGATGAATGTTGCACAACTCTAAAGGCAAATCTCAGCTCCAAGGGAATTCTAACACTTCAGCTCAACGGATGAATGATCTCCACTGATCTACATGTAATTCACAAGCATCAATAGAGAAGCAGAGTTCGCCATGCTGAAATGTCAAACACACACGCACAAAGGGTACAAGAACGTCGATCTCTCAACGCGCCTAAGCGTAAATGCCCATGTCGTTTTCACTGCGGCGCAAGCGCTTGAGATCGTCGTCTACAACGGCGCAGATCAGTAGTACGAGCACCGTGTCGACATTCGGCGCGATGTCCAAGTTGAATCCGTTGCGCAGGGCTTTCGGTGGGCGGTAGATCTTGCCCACGGCTGTGCGAGGGTCGTTGGAGCCACGCTTGAGCCAGAGTACAACGCTGCGAGCACGTCACTCCCCTGGATCTCGACCTTGCAGCGCTCACCCGTGGTGACGTCCGTGAAGTCCACGCGCAACGATGTGTCTAGGTACCCGGTCTTGGTGATGAGCTCCTGCTTGACGTAGATCTAAATGAGCGCCGCGTCCTTCTTCTCCTCGCCTTCAGTAGCAGTAGCGTCGAGGTGGTGCACATAGTAGATGTTCTTGATGTTCTCCTTGGTGACGACGTTCACGATCGGCTTCTTGTCGGCGTCCAGGAGCTTTTCAAGTTGCCAGTCATTGCTGGTCTGGAACACCACTTTCGTGGTGTACACGTCCTTGAACGTGAGGTTCTTGGAGTATGACGAGGTCTCCTTGAGGCGCAGACGCATGAGTTCGGAGCTCACGAAGCGCTGGTCGATCGCCACGACTGGCGCTCCTGACACCGTGAGCTCGATGTCCGCGTACGGACCTTCACAGGAACCAGTGTTGCCCATCGTGAGTTTGTTGTTGAGGTGGCTTTGGTGATGTGGGAATGGCGGGGATAATTGAGAAACATTCACTGTGCGGCGTGGCCTGTGCGTTCGCTCGTCGCTGCGCGTTTTAGGTGTGGATCATTGAGCCCGCTAATAGGCAGAATGCTAGAGAAGACCTGGTTGTGAGACTCCAAGCTGCCTGCTGGACTTTCCCTCGCGATGCAACCTCATTGTGGCAAATCAGTCGCAGAGAACTGTGGAAGGTTGATAAAGAGTGAAATAGGAGAGTATAACTCAGATCCGAGTCTATGCTTCGTCGCTTAATCTACAGGCGTATTCATTCTGAACTCCGTGGTGCTGAGGCACAACGAACACAACCAAGGGCTTTTATCGACTGAGCCAGAAGTTCCGGAAAGCGGAAATGGACACTCTCGGCTCAACCATCACGAATCTCGAGGACACAAGCAGCTGAGACTGTGCCCATGTGAAGATGGCTACATTGGAGAGAGAAAGCCTAAATGTACATAGTATGTATGTATCCGCATCTCTGAGAGTCTCCGCCATCCAATCTCGTATTGGTGCTGTGAAAGAGTGGCGTTGCTGCAACTGATCGTCGCAACGCACTTGTTGAGCTTGTTTGAGTTGCACTTCAAGTTCATTGGCATGTTTTGTCAATTCGTACTGAAGTGCGGATGCGTACCCAAAATCCACCGACGTCCGCGAGTAGAATGTACCTGGAATATATGCGAATGATCCCCAAACAGCTTCTCAAATCGTTGTGTGGATGAATGGAACACCGAACGCTTTGCACAACTGTGGCACTGATCTGCCGCACGATTTGCCGAGCTGTACATCACATTGGCTCCAGCACTGATGGGCCTGCCTCAGTATGTTAGACGGTGACTCGCTGGCTGGTTAAGGATCATTCGACTACAGCGACCTCCTCGAGAAGCAAACGAAACGAGACCAACTGTTGATGTTCAGGTATAGTGCTCTTGGTATAACCAGCGCCTGAAGAATTCGCTAGACACCAGAGCTTCGCCATCGTCGCTTTCAAACGTTCGGCTCGCTGTGGCAAAAGTTAGTGTATTGTTGTTTCATCACCTTTCTTGTTCTCATGATATCAGTCTCTGGTGTTACTACCACACACGCATGCAAGTCACACAAACACACTCTGCTGCTTCTACTAGTCTCTGGCTGCTAACCAGATCGCAACTAGGGCCGAGAAGCACATCGTACCGATCTGGCTCTCCACGGCGTGAGACTTACCGGCGCTCTTGATCGTTGGAGTGCTGCTGGATGAGCCGCCTCCAGACGGGCTGCCTGGCGCGGGGGTCGTGCTACCGCTCTCAAACGCCTTCTCGTCTGCCTCGGAGATCGTCGGGAAGTTCGAGATGTCGAGGGAGAGCTGCGCGGTCGCAGTCGCTCCCGTCGTCTTCAGTGCAGTCAGCAGTGCAGCATTCTCAATCGCGAGTGCCGGAACACCCGTGACAAAGCCGCTTGGACACGATGCACCTTGTGTGACGATCTTCCACGAACTGCGATCACTCGTACTCACGCAGGCGATATTCTTGATCGTAGACTTGTCGACGACGCCGTACCAGCGACCGTTCGCCGCAGAGATCTCCACAGCGGTGTCACCCTTCGTTGGTTCCTTCTCCGCCCACGTCCAGATCAAAGCTTCCATTATTTCGCCGTCCAGCAAATCCGGCGCCAAAATGTTCACACCCGCGTTCACGAACATTGGAAGAGTCGCTGCGTTTAACTCCGTTGGCTCTGTTGATGAATTAGCAGGAGCCGTTTTCCCCGCCAGGTCATCCTCAGTCAAGGTCGCGTAGTGCAGCGCACTCTTGAACGCGCGCACAAGACTCCCCGTGTTGTACTTCTTGCCCCACAGCGTTCCAGTTCCGATCTTGCCGCCGGGAACATCCGACCAGCCATCACAGAGCGTCGTCATCTTGAACATCAAGTCGTTTGCCGTCGGCGTCGTGACAAGAATCACGCGCTTGCCTTTCCCGATCAGCTCCGAGAGCGTGAACTCGTTCCAGGATCCACCCATTGTCTTCAAGTCCGCTGGAGAGAAGATCAGGTCACCAAAGTTGTCCGTGTACATCTTGAGCAGCCCATCCAACTTCGAGAACGTTGTCACCTCGGTGCCGATTTCCGTGTACAGAACTAGCAGCTCGTTCGGGTTGCTCTTGAGCCACGTCGAGACGTCTTTGAGCGTGTCGCTGTGCAGACGCTGCTCCTCAGCCCGAATGCCACTGAGCGACGGCAGGCATCCGAAGAGCGCCGCGTCCCACTCGACGACCACAGAGCTGTCGGTTTTACCGCCCGAGAGAATCGAAGTGAGCCCCGACACGAGCGTTGTCGACGCATCTTGAATAAGCGAGAACTTGATGTTCGAGCAGTGAGCGCTGTAGAGGCTTCCGGCAAAGTAGTGCACATCGGTCTCCAGGAACCGAACGCCGACGCGCAACTGGTCTTCCACACTTAGCAACTGAATCGCACACACAACCGACAATCAACACAACAATAGGTCAGTCAATCACTCTTTGCCACAGCGAGGCAAGGCAGTCACAAGTGCAGGGGTGAAGAATAATACCTGGTTGTTGGTGCGCATGTACGAGTTCGGGTTCGACGCGCTCAGCACCTTGTTCGTGAGCTGGTCGCGGTTGCCGTAGCCTCTCGCGAGAGTCGTCGCACTATTGTGCGTCGCCGGGAGTTCCGTGTAGCAGAGCGACTTGTCGTACGACGCGTTGCGTTGGTACGTAAGCGCACGGGCCGCCCAGGGCGCGATCTTGACCGAGCCAGGGCTGCAGACTGACGAGCACACTTTCTTGGAATCACACACGTCCACCTTGGTGCACGCCACGCCCTTTGGCTGCGCAGTCTTTGCCGCCAGACCCGCACTCGACTCGGTCATCGCTGAACCATAGTTGGTCGGGAGCACGAACGCCGGGTCTGTGCACTTTGTCGCGAACGAGCAGCTCTTGATCGTGTCGTAGAAGGATTTGAACTGCTGGGCTTCCTTGAGGTTCTGTCTGGCTGTGATCAAGTTGAGGATCTCGGGCACCGTATTCCCAACGAGGCGGGCGAGTGGCACGTCCACGGCTTCAAGAAGCGACGCAAGCCCCACAGAGCAGCACGAGGACGCGAAATACGGGATTGACGCCCCGCTGACGATGCGACTGGAGATCTTCGTTGCGTCCAGCGCTGCACATGTGCCCGAGTCTGGCAGTGCGTAGAGCGGCAGTCCGCTCGTGAAGAGCATGGCCACCAAGAGTGACTGGGCCTCGGATTCAGCAGTCACCAAATAATCAATTAGCGTCTGGCCGCAGAGCGTGCTGGTGCCCGAGACCGTACACATGGTCTTGTGGAGTCCGTTGACGAGGTCGAAGAGCATCTGCTCGGCGGTTTTGCCCGCCGGCACGAGCACGTTCACGACGTCGACGTACTGCAGCAGCGTGTCGCAGCACTTGGGGCCTTTGCGCAGGATCGAGAAGAGCGCCGGGATGAGCGTCTGCGCGCAGGGACCGACTTGCTTGTTCATCGCGTTGCAAAAGCCCTGCGTCTTGGTCGCGTTCTTGCTCCAGCTCGACAGGAAGCTCGACACGCTCGCCGTAGTTGATGTTGACGTAGTAGACGCTGTTGTTGATGTCGAGCTTGAGCTCGAACTCGTCGACGAGAGGCCCGAGAGCAGGCCGTTTAGGAACTCCATGAACGCGTTCACGTCCGAGTCGGTCGTGCTCGAGAAGAGCGCGACGAGCGTCGTGAGCGAGCACGTCGAGTCCTTGGCCGAGAGCGCCGATACGAGGTCGTTGATGTTGGTGGACGCGCACGCGCGCAGGCCCGCGGTCTCGGGGATCGCGGTCAGGTACGTGGCGAACGGGCTGCTGCTCGCGGACGCCGAGCACTCGGACGCATTGTCCGCCAAGCGGCGCAAGTGGGATGATGAAGAGACGGTGGCCGCATGGACGCTGAGGAGCTGCGTGCAGACGCACAGGAGAAGCAGGAGAAGGGACAGTGCCGCCGGCTTGGCCATCTTCGCGCTCTCTGCTCTTCTTGCGCGGATACTGGTCAAATGGCGAATGGTACCATTTTCTAGTTTCAGTTTGTCAGTTGCCGTTTCCGCTATTTGACTATGGCGACATAGCCAACTGGCTTCATTTTTTATTGAACCTTTTTATTTTGAATAAATGTGTGTTGTATTGAAGATGATAGAGATTGAGTTTATTTATGGCCTCTCTATAATGTAGCTTTAATGTTAAATAAACGTTTTGTAATGATAAGAGGTGAGCGAGATGCTGTTTCTGTTTGTTTTGCTTTTACCGAAGTGGTCGAAAGTCAGAAGGGAAATATCCAGATATGCGATTTGAGAGAACGAAATATTGCTCGAGTGGATGCTGTTGCATAGTAGGTTCTTTTTGGACGGTGGACACTTTTTGCCAGACATGCGAATAAAGAGGAGTTCCGTGACGAAATTAAATGGAAGAAGCAACTCGTCCTTGAACTTCCTGGTTCAGTGAAACCATCGACGCATTTTCAATTCATTTTCATTTTTCAATTTATATATTCAGCTCACTCAGTTGCTAAGAGACTGGTGATGCTGGTGAATTCCATATCCGCTCGCTCAATTCTGTGTCCAACGCCATCGATACCAGTGCTCCCTGCCTAGATGAATCCCCACTCAAAGGTGGTAATCTTGACAGTTCATACAATGCACCAGCACGTATGCGTTTGATGAGAATGCAACACCGAGCCAAGCTTGAAATTGCCAAGACTGGCTTCTTTTTGGCAGTGAGTTGTTTCCACATATGTAATTCATGAGTTTTTTGGGACGGTCGTAAACGCTGAAATTGCACGAATACGCCTCTGTAGTTTCAATATTACCAAAGTGACCACTTAATCCTTTTCTACACCTTTTCACTATCCGTTAGAGAATAGCTCAGGTCTAAGTGAGAAATGTTAAATTCCGTCAGAGACTGCCTTTGAAAATACATACAACATTTGTTATTCATTTTATAAGGTATTACTTGCTGAGTCGTACTTAGACGAAGAGGTCTGGCGGGATTTTCGCGCCAAATTGTCAACACCACAGACGCGCACGCACACAAGGAGAGACCCCACCGCTCACGCACAGCCACTCACCCGCACTCATGCACAGCCACACACTCCTACTGGCGGTGCCGCCGCGACGAGTGTCCAGTGATTTCGTAAGATGCCAGCCAGCTTACAGGACAAGCAGCGAGTCCTCAACGCGGCTGCGCATGGGCGGTAATGGCAACTCGTCGCCCTCACGCTCAACGTGCCGTACAAGACTACGTGGTGGTGGGTCGATGATGCGACCCGGACGGGCAACTGGGAGGTGGTGCCTTCGCGCCGCGGCGGGTTCCGATACGAGCGCGTGACCGCGCCGATGAAGGGCTACTCGTCGAGAGGCTGGAGAGCAACTGTCACCTCACACTTCGTGAGATGGCAAATGTTCTCCAGTATGAGTTTGAAGTGCAAGTGTGTGAGCAGACAGTTAAGCGATCAATCGACGGAGTCGGCTACACAATTAAGCAAATCCACCAGCAAAGCGCCCCCATGAATATCGTCGAGAACAAACAGAAGCGATACGAGTATGTGGTGAAGCTGCTCGCGCTTCAGTCGGAAGGTATGTGCATAGGTGTTTGGAATTGCGCCTTGCAGCTTGTAGTTCGCTGTACTAAATCTTCTTGAATGCAGGAAAGGTGTTCTATGTCGATGAAACGAATTACAGTCTCTGGTGCGCAAGAACAATGGGGCGGAGCAAGTGCGACGACCGCGCAGCCAAGCTTGTGACGGCGAGTAAAGGAGCCAACATGCACATCATAGCGTGTATCTCTAGCTCCGGGCTTCAGTTCTGGAAGCACCGCTTCGACTCGTTCAAGATCCCCGAATGCAAGGGCTTCTTGCAGCGTCTCCTGACCAACATTCAACTGACACAGTAGCTTAGCGACATCATCATCGTCATCGGCAACGCACCATTCCACGCACGCGCAGATGAGGTGTTTGGCGAAGCCGAGTATGAAGCAGCAACGCTTCTGCGCCTTGGTCCGTACTCACCCATGCTCAATCCAATTGAGAACGTCTTCTCGACGGTGAAAGCCGGAATCAAGCAGTACTTGGCAGACCGTCGCATGGCTATCATCCGCAGCCCGTCGAACATGTCGCTGAAGGCCCACAGAGAGCGCTTTTTGGCGAATATCGCTAATATGTTTATGACGAAGGTGGTGACCGAGCAGCTCTACCGCAATTGCTTTCCGCGCATCGTTGCTTTCCATGCGCCAGTGTGCACGTTTGATGGCATGCCTGTTGGGCAATAGCTTACAATTTTACCAATAATACTCAGGTATAAATAAATCGAGGTATTATGTCGTGCAGTAGTCTCTGAATGAGTTTTCTATTTCTCGATCGAAGTTACGGTATTCTCTAACGGATAGTAAAAGGTGTATAAATATTTAAGTAATTAGTATTCATATTTACTAGTCTTTCGTTCTGATTCGTGGTAGAGGTTTTATGTATACCGTATAATGTGTGTCTTAATCGCCAATATGCCAGAAGCTTCTTTATGTAACACGCTACAAAGCTCTCTGAAACACCCTCGTCCCTGAGGCGCTTTCTGTTTCTAGCTAGATCAACCTTCGTATGGAGCTCCTCGCGCTGGGCTTGGAAGTGTTCCTTCTTGGCTTGAGCCTGCAGCAACAGCACTCGACATTTTGTTTCTTTCTCAGCGCAGGCAACGCGGCGCTCTTCTAGCAGCGTTGTTTGCTGGAACTACAGGCGCTTTAGCTCTAGCTTATCCTCGTACATGCGTCTTCGACTCTCTTGTTCTAGCGCCTTGGTGCGGGAGAGCGCTGAGTTTAAGTCGCTCCACTCAGACAGCGTGCTGGATACACTGGGGCTGCGAGGTCGAATGGAGCCCCAACGTTTGGCTGTTCCATTGTTTTGCTTTGCCCCTTTGGACGGCTCGTCCGGCGTAGTAGGTGTCCTCCTGTGCTCCCGCGCTCTCACCGCCAAGATCCAGCTCAAAGTCGTCGTTGCTCAGGGATGACGCGTCTTTGTTCATGACTAGCAGCCGCGTGGAGGGTCGATCGCCGAAAACGTCCTTCAAGGCGCTGAAATGAGGAAATCGCTTCTCGATTGCCTCCTGCAGCGTGGCTTCGTTTGTGATTCCGGCGCCAGTGTTGTTCAGGAAGTCTACTGCATCACGGAAGCTCTGCTCGAACTGACTGATCTTCGTGATGATGTCCTTTGGTTTCGCACGTGCACCACTCCGCTGTCGTGGATGCGGGCTGCTATCTGCGCCGCCAGAACGGCTTTTGTTTCCCTGGATTGCTTGTCGCCGCCACACCACTTACTGTAGTTTCCTTCCGTCGTCATCCAGTCTAGCAAGACGCTGAGAGAGCTCACGGAGTCGTCGATGCCGTTGTTGTGCCACCGCGCCCGTCGCGGCCGCTTCGATTTTCCCACCATTGTAGCGCAAACATCAGCACTTGCCTACGCTTTGTTGGTCCCCATCGTCCGTTTTTACTGCCGATGCCTCGTTGACTGCCTTGATTTCACGGCTGAAATGAGAGGATCGGCAGAAAAAGTGCCGTCTATTTTTAGCCAATCCTTGCTGCGTATTTGCATTTGCTCCCCTCTGTCGAACTTGCTGCTGCCAAAATTGAGAACCACTATTAATGTAACGTATTTCTCCATATAATGCTCGGGCACTATTTTATATACCCCGTCAACCCAAACTTTTGACCAAGAGGGCACTAAGCGGTCAAGAGTTTGAAAAAGCAATGTGGTTCTCATTTCTGAACTTCCAAAGGAAGTGTTTGTGCTCTGACAGGTATAAATACTGCTCATACACTAATCCAAGCAAATGTGTTGACAGTCCGAACGATTATGGAGGGCGCTTCGGCGAGCAGGGTTGGCGTGGGTTTAAGTCCCGTTAATGCTCCGCACATTCAATTGGTAAGAAATGTAATTTTTAGCTCCCCCTGTTCAATATTCAATACTGATATTTTATTTCTGCACTTGACTGCGAAATAATTTCCCACTTTTTAGTCTAAAATGGAGCATTTTACAAATCAATTATGGAGATATCGTCTAAAGCGTCGCAGATTCCATCAAAGCCACAAGGCTCAGCAGAATATCCGTTGTCCTGCTCCCACAACGCCCAAACTTGCTCCCATACACGTCATGCTTGCTAATGAACCAGTTCCTATAATCTGGATCGAGGTCAGCGCCTAAAATTGAGCAGAATGCAACAGACTGCGGCACTTCCTTCCACGCCTCCAAGATCCACTGCGCAGCGACATTCTTGCTTGGCATCTTTGGATTTCCACCTTTGGTGTACTCCACATTGCCAGACGCTTTCCACGCGTCGATGATCGTGGACACCTTGTCCTTGAACGACTTGTAGATGCCAATGTCGCCTGCTTGGAGGTACGGGTGAGTCCGCTGGGGACAACAGCCATAAGAATCTTCTTTGCTTCACAGTACGCCTTCACTTCCTTGTCGATGTGAGCGCGCATTGAGTCCCACACGATGTAGTTCCCTTCCGTCCAAAACAGGAGGAAACATGCTGAAGCCACTTGAGGAGGAGCTGCCGGTTGACTCATGCCTTCTCTTGAGTCATCATCAAGCAGCCACCGATCTTCTGGATCTCCGCTGACTGCTTCCCTTTCCAAATCTGCAGCGGAGGCAGCTTGCAGCCAGATGCAGTCACGGCAAGGATGGCGGTGATTCACATTGAGGAGAAGCCGGTAGAGTGAAGCACGACGTGGCGAGCACCAACCTCGTCGACGGTGTGCATTCGGCAGTCCTCGAAGTACACTGCAGTCTCATCCATGAGGATAGTTCGGTCGATGTTCATCAAGGGAATGTGCGTCCCCAAAAACTCCATGTAGCTGGTCGCTCTGGACAGCAACGTGTCGTCGTCTAACATTGTCAGGTTTGTCACCTTTCGGAGGGAGAGGCCGTTGCGCTTCATGAAGCTTGACACCCAGCGCTCTGACGCGACGAATTCTGGGCGCGAGACGAGTTTCCTGGCTTCATTTGCGATCCACTCGCGGCTGACCTTATCTTTGCGAACTCTATTCTCAACGATGTGGTCGAGCAGGAGGTCTTCATACGCGTCGAGGAAAGGCTTCCTTCCTCCGTCCGGGTTGTGGCTGCCGCTGGATTGCAGCAAGATCGTATTTCGCTTGTCCCACCACCGCCGGTAGCACGAAGCGTCAACCTTCCAGCCCTTCTTACTGAAGTGAGCGGCTGCACGTGTTGGAATGCTGTTTCCTTGTGTGGCGATCCACTGGATTGCTTCTTTCTTGGAGGTGAGCGAGATGTTCTTGCAGGTTGTCATCTTTGAAAATGAGCAACAAGTATCGGTTAGCTCTTATTCAGCCTTACATAGCCATTCAGGTCTACTGGTGGAGAGAGCTGCATGCTTTTACTTGAATAGGCTAGTATAAGGGATACAATGGGTCTTTAATTAGATAGGGCTTCTATTCTTATAGTACCCTGTTTCGATTGCTGCGGGCACTATTTGGTTATGAGCTTCTATTTTGAGAAATACGTTTGTCAAAGACACATTTTACGGTACAAAGAATCGCTACGCAAAAGGGTCAAAAGTCGACGACTTTTGACCCTTCTCGTAGGGTTTTAGGGTTTTATGCCGCTCGCTTTTTGTGCAAATAGTAAATTTGATTACCTTTTCAAACCGATCGACTACAATTGAGAACACCAATTTTCACTCCCTTCCTAGATAGAGAACGTCTGGCACGCGGAAAGCGCAAACAAAAGATGCCGCCGCATGGCCACGTCGAAGCGCTCAGGTGCGCTCGTTTTCTCTATGTGTGTGTCTACAACCCCACGTCAGCTACGACGCTCATGCTTACACCATAGCCCTTTCTCTATGTGTCAATGTTTGTGTGTACAACTGCAGCTCGCACTACCTGCGCGAGACCGCGGGCTTCTTCGCGGATCCCGCCCACGGCCACAGCTTTGCGCGAGTGCACGCAGCGTCACTCACGGCGATCGACCGCAGCATGCTCTTCTTCCGCGACTGCGCGCTCTGTGAGCAGCGCATGCTATGGATCGGACGGCAGACGCGCGTGCGCCGGTGGCCGAAGAGCAGCAGCGCCAGCGGCGATGTAGACCAGCGAGCAGTGGGGGACATCAAAGGCGGCGTGAGCACGGTCATCGTTGCAGCAGGCAATAGCAATAACAACAGTGCGGATGGGGTCTACCAGTGTCTGCAGTGCGACAAGTACATTCATCGTGATTGCCTGTCGTTCGTGCACCTGCACCGTTGCTGTCGGAGTCGGCAGGATGTCGGTGTGAGTGAGTTGCTGGAGCCATGTACGCTGACGATTGCAGAGAAAGAACACGTAGAACTACGCTCGTCGTCGTCATCCTCGTACAGACTGCCGTCGCTCTTCCCATCGACAAAGAAGTCTCTGGCGATGCGCAACAGCGGATCCAAGACAGGGACACAACAGCAACCACCGCCGCGACTCTTTGGCAACGAGCACCTGCCTGCGTCGTTCACGCTCTCGACGCTGATCGAAGAGCTCTCTCGGGATTTATCTGCACCACCAGCGTCGTCATCAACAACAACGAATACAAACTCAAAGTCAAAGTCCGTATCGACAAAGTCCGCAAAGATCGCTCGCCGCGTGGCGCCATTCCTCGCTGCGGGTGGTGTGCTCGGCGCCATCGCGCTCGGCCCCATCGGCGGCGTGCTCGCCGGGCTCAACGTGCTGGTCGCGAGCGTCGGCGTCGAAGCGATCGCCGCGGGCGTGGGGCTCACGGCGGCGACCGCCGCTGCTGCTGCGACGGTGACCCACAAGAAGAAAGTGCGTAATGCAAAGCGGAAGCTCGAGAAACTCAAGTCGGGCGAGTGGGCCATGGAGATCTGCTGGAACTGCAAGAAGGCGTTCCAGGGCGTGCCGTCGGACGACGCGTTCCGGAAAGACGCCGAATTCCTGCGTCGTTTCCAGACTGTGTCCCCAGCTGCGATTTGCAATGGAGATAAAGACGACGCTGATACTGCTGGACAACAGCCAGTGCCTGGAATCCCAGATGCTGACGAAGTGTATGCGTTCCTGTTCGGGCTCTTGTCGTCGCCCAGTGAGTTTCTGAGCCAAGTGAACGTGCAGCTCTGTGCGGCATTCCGGGAGCGATACAACACGCGACAGAAGGAGTTTGCTGCTACGAAGAGCTCGGCCCAGAAGCAATCTGCAGCAGCGTCGTCCACAATGAAAATGCGAGACACGCTGCAGGACACGAAGATGTACGTGGCGCACATCATGGGCGCGACGATGCAAAGCTTCCCGAGCCTCGCGAGCACGGACCAGGCGCTCGCCAGCTGCTCGCAGGCCATCGAGCGCATAGTCTACGACGACATCTACGCGA
Source organism: Globisporangium alternatum (assembly GCA_023334315.1). Taxonomy (NCBI): domain Eukaryota; phylum Oomycota; class Peronosporomycetes; order Pythiales; family Pythiaceae; genus Globisporangium; species Globisporangium alternatum. The sequence goes on from JAASGT010000891.1 coordinate 12,809, forward strand.
TCGTGTTTCGCGAGTTTGAAGTTGCGTTTGCGGATGCCGACGCGATTTTCCATGAGAACGTTGACCGAATCCGCATTGAGCAGCGCGATCGACCGGTGTCGCTGCTGTACCAGAGAACTGAAACTGGTGGTGGTGCGTCGCCAGTTCTCCACGAGGACCTGCAGCTCGCAGAACAAAGACTGGCCGAGATGATCCACAGCACGTGCTCGCCACTGAAGAAGCTTGAGCTCTTGTGTACAGCGTTCCGAGCGATTTGCTGCTTTGCGGACCAGCTGCACCAGACCGCGTCGAACGCCGACATTCTGATCCCGATCGTGTGCTCGCTGCTCATTTCCTCCTCTCGGTTGTGGTGCGAGCCCAGCAACAGCAATAACAACCAGACCAGCACCAGCAGATTGAAGCGGACGTTCGTGTCGGAGATCGCGTTCATCTCGTTCTTTACGAACGGCGGCGGGAAGGGCGTTGAAGGGTACGTGTTGACGACTTTCCAGGCCGTGATCCAGGTGATCGCGGCGGTGGACCTCTCGAACGGCCCCGCAAAAGAGCTGGAGCTCTTCATGGACGAGGACGACCAGGACACGGAGGACGAAGAGTTCTTTGACGCGGTTTCGGAAAATTAGGTAGTGTGCGTGTGGTATCTATCAGCAAGTGGATTGTTAGAGAGGTGGAGAGATGAAGGTAATCAGAATACAGTGAATAGTGGATGGTGTTGTGCGTATGTGTCCACTTGGTAGCCACCGCGTGATGAATGGCTGGTGTGATGGCTTGCAGGCTTATCTCGGTGGATATTTCATCATGATTCTGACACATAAAAGATGTTTAGATGCTCATCGTCCTCGTGTGCTGGCAGACGATGTTCGACCTTGCTAAGAGCTTGTCAGTCAATACAATAATTATTTGGACTTCTACACCTACACTGTACTGTAAAGAAGTGCGCTGACTGGGCCTTGGGCGTATATGTATTGGATGCTGTCGAGTGATCTTGTCAGCCTCCCCGTGAAATAGGATGCGGTTAGATCGCCTTCGCAGTCCACAAAAGTATACGCTTCGTGAAAATTCTGGAGCTATGAAATTCTTAGCTCTGGTCGACACCTGAGTTAATCTTTACTAAAGACACGACTCGGCTGATTAGTTAATTACCAGCACTTCAACATCCTACGAAGTTTCACTGCTACACACAACGCACACACCTGCTAATTCTACTCCCCACTACATCTAACTTCTCACCTCCTTCCATTTCATATATCTAACTGCACATGCTACACTCGCGTCAACGACAACATACTAGAGCTGGATGTCGTGCTCGAGCGAAGCGATGAAGAAGTCGAGCGACTCCTCGAGCGACGGCAGCTCAAAGAATTCTTCGTCTTCCACATCAAGCATTAGTTCCGGCGACAGCCTGCTTATTGGGCTTGGGATGCTGTCGCTCTTGGTCTCCTGCGTCGGACTCACAGCTTGCAGTGTGCTGGCAGATGCCACGGGTGAGATTCGACCGCTCTCTGATGGTGTTGTCAAGTGTCTGGCGATCTCGGCTGCAACGCGCGGGCCGTTCATGATCTTGCAGAACT
>JAASGT010000892.1:0-14361 GCA_023334315.1 Globisporangium alternatum
ATATGCGAAAGCAGCGCGCCATCATCGCCGCCACCTCCAGGTCGGTGGCGTGTGGAGCGCGTCGCGCCATGAGCTCTGCGTCTGCTTCGTCAGCTTCTAATGCTGCTGACGGTGGTACTGCTGTCTCTTCACCGTCACCACCGCAGAAGAAGAAAACCGGCTACGAGACCTTCGGCTCGTTCCACACGGCATCGCCCGAGGAGCTCTTCGCGGGTGAAGCCGCCAAGGTGAAGCCGCCAGCCACCCTCTTCCCAACGCTCCGTGACGAGAAGCTCACTACAACAACAACAACAACAATTGCGGCTGCCTCACACGCGAACCGCTCGCAGTTCACGATCGACTTTGCCTCGTGGACGTACCTGAACCATGGCGCGTTCGGCGGTTCGACGGTCTTCGCGTTCAAAGTCGCGAACGCCTGGCGACAAGTCGCGGATCGACAGCCGCTGCTCTTCAACGACCGACTGCTCTTCCCGTACGTAGTGCAGTCGATTGTAGCGCTCGCCAAATTCGTGAACGTCCGCGACCCGCAGGAGCTCGTGCTGCTGCCGAATGCCACGTCCGGACTGCACGCGGTGCTGCAGTCGGTGCTGGCGCAGGACAAAGCGTCCAGTGATGCTACGAAAGACCAGGTGGTGTTCTGCTTTAGCACTCGCTACGGCGCGGTGCGCAAGATGCTGCAAGCCATCGAGAACGAAGGCGGCGGATCGAAGCTGCGCGTCCATGAAGAGCCACTGTCGTTGGACGAGTCGTACGATGACGACGTAGTGCTGCGAAGACTCACGAGCGCGCTGGTGTCACTGAAGAGCCAGCCAAATGCATGCTGTGCGCTTGTCATTGTCGACCACATCACGTCGAACACGGGCGTGAAGCTGCCTGTGGAAGAGATCGTTCGCATTTGCCACGCACAGAACGTCCCCGTGCTCGTCGACGGCGCACATGGGCTGCTGAACCTGCCGCTGGACCTGGACGCGATCAACGCAGACTACTACGTGGGCAACTGCCACAAGTGGTTCTGCTCACCCAAGGGTGCGGGCTTTTTGCACGTGAACAAGCGCAATGGGCTCGAGAGCACGCGCCGCATCGCGATCTCCCCTCGAATCGTCTCGCACGGCTTCTTCGACGGCTTCCAGAGCGCGTTCATGTGGATCGGGCTCCAGGACTACAGTCCGTGGCTCTCGATTCCAAAGTGTATCGAGTTCTGGGAGCATCACGGAGTGGAGGCGTGCCGTGCTTACATGCACACGCTGGCTCAGGATGCGACCGAGCTGCTGTATGAAAAGTGGAACATGCGCGAGGAACTGAAACACGCACAGACGTTTCCAAAACACAAACGCCACGCTATGCGCCTTGTAAAGCTCCCTCCTGGTCCAGTATTTGGCGTCAACACGTCTCGAGACGCGAAGGCGACGTCCGTCGATGCAAAGTTCATCCAGGATACGCTGCACCTCACGTACGGTATCGAAGTGCCCATCAAGTGTGTCGACGAGACGCTGTACGTGCGCATCTCCGCGCACATGTACAATTCGCTCGCCGACTACGAGCGCCTCGCGGGAGTATTGTTAACAAAGGGACCATAGCCAATTTTAATTAGGAATCGCCGAGCGATATAAGACCCGAGCACTGGTACGTGGCTCACTATTCCTGACTGAATTGCTAAAAACCCAGGTCCCACTAACAAAAACTGGGTTCATGTTGTTCCTTTCCAGGTCGGGTCGTACACGAGAGGCGAGAAATGGATTGCTGTGAAGCTCACATAGCGAACTGCCTTCGTTCGTACAACAAACAGGAATCGGAATACAAACGAAGCACTCAGCTCTGACTCGACGGTCGTGGAAAAAATGGTTGGAGAGAGACTGAGAGCGACGGCGAGAACTGGTGCTGAATGGGATGGGATGCGACGATGAGCACGCCGACTGATCAGGCCTCGCAGCAATCTTCACTACAGGTTAGCGCCGCGCCGTGCCGGTGTTGACTTGGTCATTGCCAGTGTAGTTGGTGAGGTGGGTCTCGTAGATCTCGTGCCAGCTTGGCACCGAGATGGTCTTCTGACCGGACTGGAGCTGCTGCATGCGGTTGTAACAGGTCGTGTGCGCAGTCGCTGGGTACTTGAGATTCGTGCGGAAGTAGGGTGTGTAGTCATCGACCGCGCCCTCCTGAAGTTTGTACCACGAGCAGTGCATGAGCTCGATCTGGTCGAACGCCTCGGTCTTCTTCTCCGCGACGCTAAGGCTCGGGCTCAGCGTCGAGACCGTTGCCAGCGACGTATTCACGAGCTCCGCGAACAGACTGATCGAGGTCTCCACGGGCGTCGTGACTGTGTTCGTCGTCTCAAAGGACTCGGTGATGTCTGCCAGGCGTCGCGCTTTCGACAAGAGCGGACAACTGATGCTAATTCTCGCGAGGCCGAAGGCTGAGAGCAGCGAGTCTCGCTGGTATGTGTACGAGTAGTTCCCCAGGTCCGAGCCACTCACGTACTGCCAATACTGTGTTGGCAGCGGACCGAAGAACTGGCCGAGCACCGGGTGGTCCTCGACGCGGATACGCCCTGGGTTGGCGCCCCACGTCTGGTTCGGCCAGAACTGGGTGATGTTAGACGTTGAGGTCGGGCAGATGTCCGTGGCGCTGAGACTGCACTGCTGGAACGCGTAGCTCGAGGTCTTCTTCTCGGTCTCCGTCATCGGACGCTGCACTTGGCAGTCATACCACCACTGATGCAGCAGGTCGATCGTCGAGCTACAAATGCACACACAGCAAGCGTAATTAGAATGGAAGCGGCCCCAGGTCCACCAAAAAGATGACATACTGGTGATTGTAGAAGATCGGGTCGGCCGCCGTGAAGAGCGTCGCCATCGTCGAGCCGGCGGTGTTGTGGATCGAGTTGTGCACGCCGTAGTGGATGTTCTGCGCAAAGTTGGCGAACCCGAAGGACCCACTGATGTACTTGGCCAGCGTGATCAAGCCAAAGCCCGACGGGAATGCCTTGGTACCCCAGTTGTCGCGCGGGATGCAGCCCGAGCAATTGACGAGTGTCGAGTTGTGACAGAAATTCGCGAGCGAGAACGTCGTCGGTAGGTCCATGGCCGCCGGTACGCCAGTGCCAACCACACAGCTCCCAGACAATGGCGTGACGCCGTCATAGGTGAACGTGGTTGCGTCCGTCGGGTTTCCATAGCTGCCGGCACCCCCACCCAGGTCCGTGAGGATTCGCGAGCACGACTCGAACGTGCTGCACTGGAGCGTGAGCTTCTTGGTGTAGTCCGTGTAGTAATCCCAGTACGGGATCGTGACGCACGCGAAGCGCGGCTCAAGGCTGCGCAACATGTTCTCGTACGCGAGGATGAAGCGGCGGTGCCAGTAGATCATGCCGCACGTGCGGTGGCCCTCGTTGCCCGAGGCCGTGTCACCGTGGACTTCGAGGAAGAGCGCGTGGTTGCCGTTCGCCATCGCGGCCATAACAGCGTCCATGTAGAGTTGCTTCTCCGTCGTCGAGAGTATGTCCCAGGCTTTCCGGACGCGCGGACCGCAGCTTGGCGTCTGCGCATTCGCTGGCGCAATCCCATTCAATACAAAGACGCACACGATCGTCATGAGGAGCGCGAAGCGAGGCATAGAGGAAACGCGACGACGTAGCATCTTGGCTGTCATTCTGACAATGTCTCTGGATCTTCGTCACGAGAGAGACTGTCGGACTGGAAGAGATTCGCTGGCACTGGCTTTGCCTTTCTTTCTGCGGACTGGTGAGTTGGGGATGGGAGGATAGCCTTGAGCAACACTGTACTGTGGTGTTGTAGTGCTCTGGACGGACGCAACGATAGGATCGAAAAGCCCTGGTGTTGGTGGAGACGCTCTTGCGGGAAAGAGGGTGAAATGAATAGTGGGCGCTCAGAAGAGACCACACATCTTGCACTCATTCGTAGCCGCTCAGGTAGCGGAGTGTTGAGCGCTCAATGTGCTCGTAGGACCACTTGCTCGTCGGTTTCTTTCTTCTTTCGCATCCGCCATTACTCACCTGCTGCGCTGTCGAAGGACGTGAACCGCGGAAGAAAGCCGCCATCACGACAACAGACTCACTAGCTCAGCTGCAGCGCTTTTCCATTTTGCACCGACGTCAGTCCGTGCAGCAGCCAGTGGACACTGACCTGCTGCGTTGGTCTCCACGTGCGAAGTGCTCAAACTGGAACGTTATGCGAAAGTGCTCAGGACGAGCGAGCTCAACGGAAAGAAAGAAAGAGAAAATAGAAATGCATTTGTTTCCACGGATCTGGATGTTCGTGGCTCCAAAGATTTTCATTAAGCTCTTGGATTATATCAGCCAATGAGATACTCAGGTTGATTTTTGACAAGCCAATCAGAAACTCAGGATTGGTTTTGTGGAAGGCTCAGATCTGAGATCTTGGATATTCCTTGCACCTCGTACTTGCTTGATCACCATGACGCGCAACTCCTTGATGGATCGCTTCCTTGCGTCAAGTAAAGAGTGGACCGAGTCCAATGACGACTTGGATGCCCTCTTGACCGACTTTCAGATCCCCTTTGTGTGTGGTTCTCGGGTCTCGCGGCGCTCGGGGTGCTGGGGTGGATCGATGTAAAGTCAAATTTTGCACCTAGGTCCCTCACATGGCTGCGTATTGTCCAGAGACGCGATCGTGCGATGGATAGCCTGTCCTCTGTATGCAACGGCAGAACACGAGAAGAACGGTGCTGCGAAATCGCATCAGAACTGACCATCCATCCATTGACGCAAGATGTGCAGCAAACAGGTGCTTTATGTGCGGTGGTAACCTGGTGCCTAGTCAATCTATCGGATAGGGCACCATCTCGACTCTTGGATATCGCGATCATGACGAGAACGCAGAGGTACTTTCTCGAATGCCAGTCATTCGTTTGCATGCGTGTCTTACGGATACAGAGGCTTAGGGAGATGAACGGACAGGCGCGGTGGAGTAAAATCGAGCCTCGGAATCCTAGTGATCCATGCTAGCAGCTCTGTTGACGTTGATCATCGGGATGCTCTCGTTGCCGTGCTAGCGCTGCTCGAACGCACCTTTGTGATGCATAGAAGGTCAACGCCACATCTCCTCTGCGCCAAGTAGCGAATGTCGAGAGCGCGCAGTCCACAGTCCCTGAGCTGCAGTGTGCACGCTCAACCGAGCGAGAGAGAGAGACGTTCATATCTGCGATAGAAGACTGTTGCAAGTTCAGCAAGAGTAAAGCGAACGAACCACTGGGCGCAAATATGGATGGATATTATTATGGTTGGGGAATAAAAGCGGGGAGAACGGTGAGGTGCATTTTGTCCACGACACGATTGCGTGGGAGGGGAATTGGAAAAGAAGCCAACATCCAAGTGGTGACAGCTTGGGCTTCCTTCTTGCTCGATTCGAACTAGACGCCAAGAGGCTGGTTAAACACGATGATGCCATCGTGGGTCGACATGGTCACATCCTGAGTCTGCAGGTTGCTAAGGGGGACCCCGGCCTCTTCCGACAGCTTTGCGTTGCTTGCGGAAGTGATGGCAGCGATCGCGGGTGTGTCTGCAGCCACTGGGTTCGCTGCGATGGCCGCAACAACGTCAGGGGTGACTGCGGACGTGGTGGAGAGCACCGAATTCTTTTTGGTCGACGTCGTCGTACCGGACGGAGCTGGAATCACGGGATTCACTGCACTCGCAGAGGCGATGGCTGCCGCAACATCGGGGCTTGAGACAGCCGCTGCAACAACCACGGGGGCACCTCCGATCGTCGTCGCTGTCGCTTGCGGCGATGCCTTGGTGAGTAGATACGCTTTGTAGACCTCGAGCCAGTGCTCCAGGCTGATGTTCGCGTCTCCCCTCAGGAGCTGCATGATGAGGTCGTAGCAGCGCGTGTGGGTCTCGGGTTTGATCTTCATGTTTTTGCGGTAGAAGTACGTGAAGTCATCCACAAAGTGGTGCTGGTCGACGTACCACGCACACTCCATGAGCTCCATCTGGTCCATGGCCTCGTTCATATCTTCGGCTCGTTGGATTACTAGCGGCGTGAGGCTGTCCATGAGCCCCTTGACCTTCCCGACCGCCTTCTCCCGCGTCACGTCCTTGGACTTTGGTGGCGAGGCCGTTGGCTGCTGTAGTTTCTCCATGCGGCGCGCCTTGCTCTGCGCGGGGCACGAGATCGCGGTGTTGGCGCTCGCAAAAGACTGGAGCAGCGCGTCCTTCTCGTACGTGTACGAGTAGTCCCCGAGGTCCGAGCCGCTCACGTACTGCCAGTACTGCGTCGGCAGCGGACTGAAAAACTGCCCGAGCACCGGGTGGTCGTCGGCGCGCATGCGGTCCGTGCCGTTCGACCAGAACTGTGTGATGTTGGCGAGGCGGGACGGCGACGTGACGGCCGTGGTCTGCGAGCAGGTCGCGAAGCCGTAGGCCGAGTTTTTCTTCTCGTACTCGGTCATCGGCCGCTTCACCTGGCAGTCGTACCACATCTGGTGCACAAGGTCCACCATCGAGCTGTTCAGGTTGAGACACAAAACAGAATGATATGGTTAGTACGAGTCACCAATGAGGCTCAGCGCATTCGGCAAGAGCACGTACTGATGGTTGTAAAAAATCGGGTCCGCGCTCGTCGAGAGCGTGGCCATTATCGAGCCAGCCGAATTGTGGATCGCATTGTGCGTGATGAAGTGCAGGTTCTGCGCAAAGTTGCTGAAGCCGAACGATGTGCTGATGAGCTTGGCCAGGGACGAGTAGCCGAAGCCCGAGGGGAAGGCCGTGGTTGTCCAGGCACCGCGCGGCATGCACTTCCAGCACGCGTTCCCGCTGGCTGACGAGTTCTGGCAGAAGTTTGTCATCGAGAATTTGGTCTCCACAGTGAAGTTGCTCGTCGCCGTGCCGTTCGTGGACGAGAGCACCGTGCCCGGTGGAACTCCGGTCGAGACGCAGCTGCTACTCAAAGCAACGCCGTCGGGCGTGTAATACGTTGATACGGGCCCAGTCGAGCCGCCAAACTCGCTCAGGAACGTCGAGCAGCCCTCGAGCGTCGTGCAAAAGCCCGCGGCGCGCTTGGCGAAGTCCGAATAGTAGTCCCAGTACGGGATCGTGAGGCATGCGAAGCGCGGCTCGAGGCTGCGCAGCATGTTTTCGTACGCGAGGATGAAGCGTCGGTGCCAATAGAGCATGCCACAGGTCATGTGCGCCTCGTTGCCGGACGCCGCGTCGGCGTGGACTTCCAAGAAGAGCGTGTGGTGGCCCGTGGCCATGGCTTTCATCACCGCGTCCAGGTACAGCTGCTTGTCTGGCGTCGAAAGCGTCCCCCAAGCATGACGAACACGCGGGCCGCAAGTCGACACTGGAGTTGGAGCTGGGGTCTCCTCTTGCGCCGCCACAGATCCAGATCCAGATCCGAGCAGCACACAGAGTGCTGCGAGTGTAGTACAGAGGATCATCCTATACGCCGAAGACTTGATACGACGAGAGACCGACATTGTTGAAGTGAGTCACGCGCCGCTGGGTCTCTCTCACTCTCGTTGGGTACGTATTGACTGGCCACTCAAATTCGTCTAGGAAAGATCTTCGCGCCTAGGTAGGGATGCAGGAGAACGACGGGAACGGACGAGAAGACACGGAGAAGACTGGATGTGGCGGGCTGGAGCCGCGTGTTGGCTGGGTATAAAGAAACAGACTCTTCCACACCGAGTCGGCTTCTGTAGGTGACGCTCTCACACGTGAGAGGGTAAAGATCGAATGTGCTGCACGCTCATGAGCGAGCTGCCCTCTCGCTCGCTCTCCTCCCCGTCTGTCGGTCGCATCAAAGCAAACGGACACGGCGCCGTTTCCCCCGTTTGCCCAGAGCAGAGAAGCGAAATGGCTGCGCGCGCATCGGTTTCCTGGCGCTGTAACCAACACCATGGCCGCTTCGGGAACTTTGTCGGAACGCGCACTGCTCCGAATGTTGATTGCTCCAAGAAACGTTTCGCCAACGTGCTAATCACAGCTTCGCTGGGCGAGCTTGAGGAGCCAATCACGCGGTCAGGATCTTCACCAGAAAAGCAATAGACGACTCGCTCGCTCTTGGTGCCAAAATAGCTGGCTGGCTCGCCAGTCATTCCTCAGCTTCCGGATAATCGCACAATGTCGAATGCCCTGCTTGCTTGGGTACACTCTTTCCATAATCCGACTTGCGAGTGTGAGCAAGAGTGGAGTGCTTGAGCTGCGAAATGCTTGGACCAACAACTCCACACTGATAGGCGGTGGTTCTTTGCTTCATGCTCTTGGTCTCACTTCGCGCTGCAGCCGCTTCACAGATCTGTAGCTCCATTAACGTGACCTATAGACTCGATCGTAGCAAAGAGTTCTCTTGAGTTAGTCTTGCTTTCGATGCTGGGGTCTTGATGAGCTGCGGCCTTACTTTCGGTTTCTGATATGAGACCGAGCGCGAGATCCTTCGCAAAGGCGAGAAAGAACTGTGGTCGAAGCGTCGAAATGCTGCTGAAATACACACGCAGCAAACTGACCATCGGTCACCACACGGTCGGTCGAGTCTCAAGGCTCTTCGCACTTCGCTCACTCTGCGGCAATTTTCCCAGGCGCTTGAGTCGCACACGTTCGCCACGACTCCTTTCTTGGTCACCAAACAGGATCGAATGCATCAGGCGCAGCGACTGCAGCCTCGAGAAACGAAACCTTTTGCGCTTGCCATTCACTCAGTCCCATCCTTGTCACTGCTCTCGTACTGATGCTTCCACAGATTCACTCAGGATTCAGTACGTTAGACACACTTCTGAAGGCGACTTGTTTCAGAAGAATTCGTGGCGCTCGTAAAGTCCTCAGCTTGCTTTGCCAAATCGGTTCGGCAGCAGTGTATCCTCGTTAAGGCTCTCTCCGTGACCTGCCTTGGGACCTCACCATTGCTGGGGGGTACACGAGACTGTAGAGCAAAACTGGATTCACGGTCGTGAGGACATCCCCGCCCCATTTGACACTCAAAGCGCGATGGACTGGTAGAATCCTCCGCACCAGGCAAGCAGCAGCACTGTGTCGAGCTCGCACTCGGACGCCAGGCTTTGCGAGACCATCTCAGTCGTCGCGTCGCAAGAGGCGCTCCATTTCTGCTGGTAGACTGCATTTGCGAGCCGCCAGTCACAAACTTCCTGTCGACGAGCTTGGATGCGATCTGAGCTCGTTCTCTCGGCTTCTTGATCCATGTCGAGCTGCCAGAAATCTTCCATGAGCGCAGTGTCGTCCTGGCCGCCAAAGACGAACAGGCGAGGTATTGATATTGTGGTTGTGGTATCTGGAACAAATGCGCTCGCAGACCAGTAACGCGGCACTGGGACCGTGTTGTCCTCATCGACACTTGAGACTGTCACGCGCTGCCATCCCTTGCGAGGGTCAGTCACGCTTTTCTTCCCAACGTAGAGCCTAGACGTGAAGTGATACGCGATGTCCGAGTTCCGACGAGGACTGCGCAGACCTTTCCCCACAGACAGCAGGTCGTAGGGTGTCACAAGCGTGCTGCGGCCGTTATAGAAGCGTCTTTCGTCTGTCGTTGTTGTCGCGGTCCTCAGTGAGACCAGTTGTGTCCACTGGATAGCGTCACCCATGGCCGACGAGTAGTCCAAGCGATAGAGATCGTTCAGTTCATTGCCGTCCGCACCACTACAGCCTCCGTAGACAAACATGCTGCTCTTGTACACGATCGCGGCGTGCTGGTAGCGAGGCGAAGGAGGCGACCCTGTCACCCCCATCGCAGCATTCAGCTGCCTCCACGTAAATTTCGTCACACACGGCACCAGCACAAACGAGATGTCCCAGGACTCCAGAGTGCCCTCATTACCGTCCGCTACAGTGTCGGAGACGCTGAGCGTCCATCCACCCGAGGCAGCAAACTGGTGGAACACCGAAAGCGCCTCCAGTGGGAGCGTGTTTCCCGTGGTGTTGCCGCCTGCGAACTGACCACTGACAGACTCGAACATAAAGTCCTGGGTGCCAGAGACGCACGGCTTGTTCGCTGAGAACATGGTCGGACGCTGAAGAGTCACTGGGAAGGAGCGCGCGCTCACTGTCGTCGCAGTCTCTCGCTTGCTGCCAGTCGAAAAGCCGTTCTTGTTACTCCACGTAGTCGCGGTGCCCTGAGAGTTCACTGGGAAAGTGTCTGTCTGCTGGCGTTGTGGGAACGTGGACGGGCCTGGCCCCAGCAGCTGGATGTGTAGAGTCTGCGAACACGAGTGCGTGATGCGAAGGCGCACTTTCAAGCTCGCGACGCACATGTCCGGTGAATTCGCGACATTTCCGATTGTAAACAGCTCTTTGCCGTCGTTCAGCGGCAGGGATGTCTCGAGATTCTGGAGCGAAGCGGTCATTTTCAGTGAGCTGGAGGTGATTGAGAGCTCCCAAAGGTCGTCCAAAGACGCTTTCGTGTCGTCCACGTCATCGGTCTTGCCGCCGAAGACAAGCAAACGGTTGTTGATCACCACCGCACTGTGCTTCTCGCGCGCTGAAGGCACAACAGCGCTTGTATAAGATCCACTCGTCACTTCCATCCACATCTTGGTCTTCAAGTTAAAGCGCCAGAGCTCGTTGTTTATGCCGGCGTTGAGGATGCACGTACTCTTGTGGCCTCGGTTGCACAAATACCCGCGTGCGAAGCCACCAAAGAGGTACAGGTACTCGTCAAAGTAGACGAACGAGTGGCCACGACGCGGAGACGGTAGATGACGCAGTGGGCTTGGATCATTGTACTGAAGCCCCGCGCTGGTTGTCTCGGCTGAAAAGCCACGGACACCATTGACACGATGCCAGACGTTCTTAGGAGAAGCTGGTGTCTGGATCGTCTCGACCTCGCTGTACTTGCCAGTGTCGTCTCGGAATAGCACTTTCACTCGAAATCGATACCAGCTCGAAGGTTGAAGCTGGTCCACCGTAGTCAACACAAACCCCGTTGCTGCTCGCTCGCTGCGCACGATGCAGAAGTCTTCGTTCATGCTCCGATTTGCCATCTCGATCACGAAACCCAGGACTTCGTGAGAGTACCCAAGGCGAGGCGAGGACCACGTGAGCTGCACGACTGTCGAACTGATGGGAATCACTTGAAATGCTTGCACACACTCGCCTAGTTGATTCCACATCGACGTGATTCGCAATCTGGTATTCATGTCGAGATCGGCCAGATCAGAGGTTGAAATGAAACTGCTGCCGCCACCGCCACCGCCTGCATCAACACCAGAGCCTCCTCCACCGCCTCCAAAGTACCCGCCACCACCACCGCCACCACCTGCTTTCCCATCTTGGCCTTTACCTCCGAACAATTTCCGCCCACTTGATGCTGAAAACGCTGCAAGCGGTGCGGCAATCTCCATTATCGAGTTCTTGTCGTTGACGAAGTATTTGCCCGCACGGGAGAACTGGTACGAGCTCGCGCGACCAGCTTGGCCAGGTTGCGTATATGAAGCTCCAGCTCCACCGGTCGCGAGAGTAGAATAATCGGCACCGGTGTCCGCAAAACCGTAATCCAAGTGCGTGTGTCTAGCACGTGTGTCCGTGAATTCGAGCTTGTCGCCAAGGATGTTCTCAAAATGGTACTCGTCTCGCATGGTGTGCTGAAACTCAATCATTCCGAGCGGGATCGTCGAGACGTTTGGTGCTAAACCTTGTTCTGCGACTCCCGGACCAGCGCCACCACCGCCTCCATGCGCACAGCAGTAGTTTGTAGCTCCACCACCGCCACCACCAGCCGCTACAAGAATGGTCTTTCCATTCACACAAACTTCTGAGGCGCCACCGCCGCCACCGCCTGAGAAATCGCCGATTCCGCCAGCGCCGCCACCGTGGAAGCCGCCTTTGCCTGGACCACTCGCGTAGCCCTGCCCGCCGCCACCGACATAGATTTCCAATGTGTTTGCTGGAAAAACGCGGAAGACACCTCGCACAAAAGCTCCGCCGCCTCCTTTGCTAAGAGGCGCTGTGGTGGACTTCCCCTTTCCGCTTCCACCTCCAGCGCCCCAGCCATAGATGTCCACCGCGACAATCCGAGACATGGGATCATTATCACCATCGCCTTGAGTTCCTGGAACACGATAGACTTGCTTTGTGTTCGTAAAGAAGAAGATGAGCTCACCAAGTCTTTCGCCGCGTTGGTTGACTGGAAAGAGCACAACAAGTCCAGGTTCGCCATCCTTCTCATCGACCCCGCCGTGCGCAACACCGTTGACGTAGTACCTGTCGACAGTATTTGCCGCAAGCTCTTGCGAGGCGTTCTTGTAAACCACGATGCGTCGTGCTGATGCCGAGTCTTGTGAACGCTGCTCTTCTTGTGGCACGCGGTATTCAGTCAAGAACTCCTTTGCATCTGTAAATGGACCGGCCCCAACTCCGTTTCTGGCTCGCACTCGAGCGGCATAGCGAGTGTACCCCAATAGGCTCTCGACGTCAAACGTGAAGGTTCGGTTCGCGAGCAGCTCAATTCGGTTATTCGGTGCTTGGATCCACGTTGACGATGGCAGAGGGCGGTACTGAACCTCATAGCTCGTGATCACGCTTCCTCCATCTGCAAGCGGGGGCTTCCATGTCAATCGAAGTGGTCGAAGCAGTACTTTTGCGAACTGGGGGACATCTGGTAGCGTTGAGTGCGTCTGGAAGCTTAGAGACAAGGAGCTGAAAGGACCGACACCATTGGCATTCTCTGCTGCGACACGGAAGATGCAGGTAGAGTTTGGCGGACGCGCAGATGACGACGCGACCGTGAACACACCCGTAGGTCCTGGCTGTAGATCGTTCGAGACGGTGGACCAGCCAAGATCTTGGTCACACTTCTGCTGTAATCGGTACGCCATGACTTGAAAATAATTCTCCTGGTCTCTGTTCGCCACTTCGTACTTCCACTTGATCGTGATATGGTCTGCAGTCGCGGAGACGAACTCGGGTCTCGTCGGAGCTCGTGGCGGGACTGAAAGCAAGATGAGAGTCAGCAATACTCAATACCACCCAGGCTAGCCTTCACGAATGTACATTGACTTACACGTCGGTGGTACTTGCAATGAAGTGCTCGTCTGACTCCATTCGCTCCACCCTAAATGGGTAAAGTGAACACGGATCCGGAACGCAAGCGCTTGGCCGCTGGGCAATTTCACAGCGTCGTACGTGCATTCGCTTGAACAGACAACTTGGTCCAGTTCGGCCTCGCGCAAGGACTGAATCGCCACCTGGTCGCCTGGCCCGCTCCAGACCGCAGAAATCGTCTCCGTGTATAGGATCAGCAGTGGGAGGTCTCCGTGATCGATGTGGGAGCTAATCGGCGGATCAAAGAGAATCGTCCACTCGTAACCGCCTGGACTCGTCGTCGAGCCACTTCGAAACACCTGAACGTTTGAGATCACATCGAGGCTTTCAAGCGCAGCTTTCATTTGCTGCTCGCTCGCGTCGAACGGGATCTGAGGCGTAATCGTGTGCTGGTGGACGTCGAGGGCACTGAAGCCCGCATGAGACAGCGTGAGCCTGAAAAATCCATCCGCGATGGTCTGCCCAGCGTCTGCGCGGGTGAAGATGCGCTGCTTCTCGTGCAGATCTCTTTGTTTGCTGTTGAGTTTGTCGCTTTGTGTGCCCGTGATCGTATTCGAGAGCGAAATCCAATTCCCGCTACCAGAGATAGCGAACTGCGCCTCATACGCCACCACGGGGTCTCTGTTGCCGAGGGTATCCACTCTGCTATTGTCACTGTTGTCGCCGTAGTAGTTGTTGCTGAACGATATCCATGACAACGCGACATCTGCTGAGCCAGGATTCCCCGGCACCACGCGAACCAGCTCTGCGCGTACTCGCCGATCTTCGGCGGCTCTGTTAGCGTATGGTGCAAGTCTCTGCTGTGCTGCGGTTGAGTCGCACGTGATGATCAAGCCGAGCACACTGACGAAGACGACAGCCAGCAGTGTTGCGCTGCTCATGGATGCTGAAAATGATGACCGAGGTGAATTTCTTTCTCTGCCATTCACTCTCGATGAATGGTCACAGTTGCGTCCCCTCACAGATCTGTAGTGATGCTTGTTTGGATCTTTCTTTTGGTTATTGTGAGCCAGGAGTCGCTGTCCGTCAGAGTCTCACTTTTATTCTTGCTTCTTTGTTAACAACACTCTCGCGAGGCGCTCGTAGTCGGCGAGCGAATTGTACATGTGCGCGGAGATGCGCACGTACAGCGTCTCGTCGATACACTTGATGGGCACTTCGATACCGTACGTGAGGTGCAGCGTATCCTGGATGAACTTTGCATCGGCGGACGTCGCCTTCGCGTCTCGAGACGTGTTGACGCCAAATACTGGACCAGGAGGGAGCTTTACAAGGCGCATAGCGTGGCGTTTGTGTTGTGGAAACGTCTGTGCGTGTTTCAGTTCCTCGCGCAT
>JAASGT010000893.1:0-14340 GCA_023334315.1 Globisporangium alternatum
ACATTGCCGCACAGATACATCTTTTTCACATAAAGGAGCTTAAAATCATTGCCTCTCCCATGCTTGATAGTTGTTTCAATCACTTTTTGCAACGCTATGAAACACTGGTGCTGATACGCTTGGACTGGCGAATCTGATAGTGAGCAGCCTTGAATGTTTGCACGTAGCCCCAGCCTAAAATTACACCTCCTCATCCGCCAATTTAGCCAGCGCTGACCACCTTTTGCATGCTCTTTTTTAGCCAATAAATAATCAGAATCAATTTGACGTGGTCCACAAAAAAACCAAATGTGTATAATATGACCGGACAGAGAAGTATTTTTGAGGGGCACTAAAATATTACAAGACCGATCACAAATCGGTGAAATCAGTTAGTTGCTTGTCCGGAAGGACAGGAGTAACTCAGTAATTCTTATCCAATTAATCAAAATTTAATAAAGTTTATTTATGGACCTTCGCGTGGCAGTAAATGCTAGATTTACCGTTTTTGACAGTCAAACTGAAAAAGTAAAACTCACTGATGTGCACATTGAACATGAGCTCGCTGAAGCGCACGCCGTCGGTGGCGTCGGCGCAGCTGCAGGCGCTCGCGTGGATCTGCTTCTGCGGACCGGGCCTCTTCAACGCGCTCACGTCCTTCGCCAGCGGCCTCGCGGACCCGCGCGTCGCCTTCGCGGGCAACGCGCTCGTGTACCTGAGCTTCGCGATCTGCAGTCTGCTGGCGACCGCACTCGTGCCGGCGATCGGCGTGCGACGCGCGCTCTCGCTCGGCACCACGGGCTACTTTGTGTACGTGACGTCACTCTGGAACGTGCGCGATGAGTGGCTTGCGCCCACCGAGCTTTACTATGCGGCGTGCGTACTGCTGGGCGCGGCGGCCGCGCTGCTCTGGACCGCGCAGGGTCTCATGCTGCTGAGCTACCCGAGCGCCGAGACCCAGGGCGCGAGCGTGAGCCGTTTCTGGATTGTCTTCAACCTGGGTGCCACTGCCGGCGGCGGGATCAGCTTCGCGCTCAACTTCCACGAGAGCTCCTTGTCCTCGTCTGGAGGGACTGTGGCCGCTGCGTCGGATGGGATGTACGCTGTCTTCCTGCTACTCATGGGCGGCGGCGCAGTGCTCGCGTGGCTCGTGATTGAAGACTCGGACAACGTGGTCAAAGACGATGGGCAGTCAGTGGAGGTAACACCAGCAGCTTCAGGGCTATTGTCGGGTGGTAACAGGTCGCTGTGGACATCGTGGACGAGCAGTGCACGCAGCGTGGTACAGATCGTGAGCAGCCCCAGCCACCGGACGATCCTGCTGCTGTTGCTCCCGTTGTTCGCATACAGCAACTGGTTCTATGCGTACCACTCGTTCTACAACGTCGCAGTGTTCAACGCGCGCACGAGTGGCCTTACGAGCGCCTGCTACTGGCTCGCGCAAATGACCGGCGCCTCGGCCGCGGGCCACTATTTGGACGCTCAGGCGACACATAGCGCACGACCTGGCGTTCAATGGCGAACCGCCAGGCGGTTCCTGCTTGCGTTCATAGTGCTGGCAACAGTCATGTGGATGCTCGGCTGGTACGTACAGAGTCGGTGGCTGCACTTGAGCTACGGTCACCGCGTCAACATGGACGTGTTCACCACTGAGGCATCGTCGCTGTTGCCAGCGCTGCTGCTGTACATCGTCTACGGACTCCACGACGCACTCTGCCAGGTGTGGCTCTACTGGTTCATGAGCCTCGTCACATCAAAAGACGTCGTCGCTGCGGGCTGCTTCACTGGCATTTACAAGGGCGTACAGGCGGCGAGTGCTGCGCTCGCGTGGTACTGTGGAGCGATCCAGATGGACCCGCTGACTCAGTTGCAGCTCAACCTGGCGCTTTGCATCACCAGCGTTCTGTGCGCACTGCGCTGCTGCGATTTTGCGCTGAGTAGCTCCATTGCGTCGTCACAACTGGAGAGTGACCCTGGCCACCGAAACAGAAGTTGCGAGTCAGACAAGCTGCTTGGTTGAGGGTTGCTGGGCCTAAGAATAATCAACTGCACCCACGCGGTCGACGGCTAATTTAAAGACGAGCGAAGAGAATGCGGTATGTCGTATTTGAAGAGCCCAATCACCCGCTGCAGTGTTGTTTATCGGCGTCAAGCTCTCTCAGGACCCTCGCAAGTTGAGAGACTGCTAGGCGGTCCACCTACCTGCGTTGCAGCTGAGCTGCTTATCGTCCTCGCTACTGCAGTGAGCAGCTACGATGGCATCGCTTGCAGGCGTTCACGAGAGTACTGAGACGCTGTCACGACCGACGACAGCGCAGTCGAAGGGCAGACTCGTACTCCAGGTCGAAGACTTCCTCCTCGCGAACAAGTTTGTGGTCGTGAGCATTCACGAAGTGCAAAGTTCAGGTCTCGGCTTGCCGTTGGGCACCGCTCGACCGCAGTCTTCCTCCTCTTCTCAGCAACAGCAAAAGACCGAGAGACCTGAAGCTCTCGTGATGACTTTAGAGAAAGGCGACGATGTCGAAGTGACAGGTTTTCACGTCACGGCGATGGACGAAGTGGAGAACGAGTACTCTCTCTTCATCTCGCGCCAGAAGGCCGAGTACCTCGTGCGCATGGAGCAGGAGGCCGCCCAGCACACGGCAGAGGCATCCCAAGAACAACAAACAATGTCGGTCGAGGCCATGGCCAACAGTATCCTTATGCACTTGGACATTATCGGCAATCGCCACCGCGACATCGGGAAGCTCACGTGCCGCGAACCCCAGGCGTACGTGGCCAAGAAGGAGCGCGTTGTTCCGACAAAGAGCAGCGCGAATGGAAAGCAGAAGAACGCACACTTAGCCTCCAAGCGCCAGGACCAGCGGGCCGCGCGCTCGCTTCAGACCGCCGTCAAGACCCGCGAAGCCATCGCGTCCGCAGCTCAAAAGCCCATAACGACCAGCCCTACGATCATATCTTTGATTCATTATGACGACAAGAGCGACGACGAAGAGCTCACGCCGCGCACACACAAGGCGCGCAAGAGCAGCGAGTACCGGTTGCTGAGTCGCATGGCCATTGCGGACAACAAGACGGTCTGGAAGTCCGAGCTCGAGTCGATCCACGACGACCCGAGCTTTCGCGCCATGATGGACGGCATGAACGGCAAGGCCTTCGCCGACCAGGGCCGCCAGACGCTGTCGCAAATTGGCGACCATGAGCGCATTGCAAGCCTCATTACCATTAAGCGAGCCATGCCAGAGAAGAAGGTGAAACACAAGGAGCTTCAAGAGCGGCGCGACAAAGGTCGCCAGGCTCGGCTTCGCATCACGAGAGAGAACTCGTCCTCGGCGATCGATACCATCAACAGCGATCCAAACACAGCAATAGAGAGCGAGCCCGCGGGAGCCGCTACTTTTGAGGAGATCGACGGCCTCTCTGCTAACCTGGTCAAGCGGCTGCCATCACTCAGCAATCGTAACGGTGGCTCGTCGAAATGCTTTGACCTCTCGCCATCACGCTCGGGGTCTCGGAGACCCTCACTTATACAGGAGCAGCAACAGCAACAGCAAGAACCTGAACAGTTCCTGCGCAAGCGGTCGGACGCCAATGAGCGGCGCGTGCTCAAGACTGAGAGCATCTTCAATGAAATCCCGGGCATGGGCGTCGAGATCACCACGGAGCGCCCCGGTCATCGCGGGTCGTTGCTGCTGGGCTCGCCAAGGTTGGACGACGTCATGCGGCTCGAGAAGCTACGGATGCAGGAGAACGCGCGACGCAGTTCGCTGGAGCGAGACGAGAATGTTGCGCTGAGAAGACACTCAGTCAGCAAAGCTGGTTCAAAACGACATTCGATCGCCAAGGAGAGTGTAGAGAGTGTTCTGAGCAGCACGGCGGTGCTTCTCGCACCATCGCCTTCAGCGCCAGAGCTCCAGCGACCCGAGTCTGCGCCTGTTGAGCCAGAGCGATCACCGTCGCCAGCAGCAACAGCTGTGACTCTGATTGAGGTCTCAGCTTCGCCTCGGACACAACCACTCGCACTGATAGAGGAGCGTGTGCTTGCTGACGTAGAGAGCTCGGACCTGTTTCTCACGACGCGCAGGTTTCTCGTCGACAAAGACGCAGTAGGGACTGTTTGTTCTCCTTCTACGAGTCCGTCTAAACCTCATGAGAAGCTTGATGAGCCTGTCAATGGAGACCAACAGATGAGGTCGGCTCTGCTTGTGGATCCTGAGGTGAAGACGAGCAGAGCCGCTGGAGTTTACGCGCTGGCGCTCGAGACCTCGTCACCGGTGGAGACGTTGGGGTCTCCGTTAGGCGAAAGCGTCGTGATGAGCCCGAGGTCATCTCGACTGCGAAGCGAGCAGACAATCGAGATTCACGAGGAAGAGTCGGTGGTGGAGCCTGAAGGAGAACGAGCTCATGATCAAGACGTATCTACAGCTGACACGCGTGGCGAAAGTGAGACCCGCAATGAGTTTGAGAGCTCTGATGCGGCTGGAGACGAACAAGTGCTTTGTGATGAGCCAATTGCTACTCTTGTCTCGCCCCGTCAAGCATGCTGGGCTGACGAAGGTGGTGGCGATCGACCACGTCCTGCGTCACCTCGCACGCTTCCGCGGCTTGTGGTCCCAGTACAAGACGTGAATGGCGCTTCTGATACGTCGCCATCCCAGCGTGGAAAGCTTCTGATGGATGCGTTGAATGATGCTGGTGATCGAAGAACGCGAAGTTTGGAGAAGATGAAACCAATTTCACTCTCCTCTCATGCTACTAACCCGGCGACAGACGAAGAGATCCGACAACCTCAAGAAGGGCAGTCCAGCACAGAAGAACTGCCCACACAATGCATGGACGGGTCTGATACAGGTGCCCGAACAACTCGATCTGCTGCCACTCCTGACGAACAGCAGCAGCCTTCGTCCCAAGATGAAGAAGCTGAAAGCTATTCTCGTGACAAAGCTGACCGTGAGAACGATGTCGAGACGAAAAATTGCGAAGATGTCGAGATGGACTTGCCAGTGAAGCAGCAGCGCGCGACTGCAGAACTTGAACTCGGAGACCAAGCGGCCGCTTTTCTCCTCGATGAGCGCCAGCAAGGATCAACGCCGAACGATGAACCAGTGCCAGCTCAAGCGCACACAATTGGCGATGAAGCTGACGAGATGCGCCAGGTTGCGCGAGAAGAAGCCAGTGAGGCAAACCTCCACGAGAGCAGCAGCGGAAAGCAGCACGAGAGCGAGGTTGACATTGTTGACGAGTCTGAATCTCAGCAGAACGTTGACTTTTCAAAACCAAAAGCTTTAGCGACTGAGATACAAGCGGCAGTAGTGTCTGTAGCAGCGTCACCAGCAGAGACAGTCTCAGGTTTGACTCAGCAAGCCGAGTTGTCTCCAAAGCCGAAACAAACAACCAACGAGGCGAAAGGAAAGTTAAGTGTGACCACAACAACCTCGACTGCTACGAGCTCGAGCCCAACGCACAAGACCTCTCTTGGTACCCAGTCGCCAGGGAAAGACTTGTCACCAAGGGTGCCATCCAAGAAAAGTCGCAGCAAAGCAGCAGCTGGCAGCGGCACTACCACAGGCTCTACTGCTGGTTCCACGTCTACAGATGTAATAGCAAGAGGCTTCGACAGCCGTCGGAAAAGCGTTCTGAACGCTCAACAGAGAGCTTCCGACTTCGAAGCAAAGGAGAATGGCGTCCTTACCAGAGCCTCTCGCAAGAGCGTCTCCAAGGCTTCCACGGGAGAGTTTGAGCACCACCACAGTCGCCACAACCACCACTCAACCGCAGCAACAGCTGACACCACCACCGCAGGCTACAGTCATGAAGCCAGCGCGCGCGTGATGAAGCACCACCACGAGTCCCAGCGACGACGATCTCCCGAAGGCGCCGCGCTCTTACAGCCTGCTTCCCAGTACCACAAGAAGTACGGTCGGTGGCTCAATGGCCGCCTGATCGTCGACAAGATCAGCTGCCTGCAGCTCGAGGAACTCGTGTTGCAGAACCCGCACAGCGAGAAGCACCTTGTGAAGCTCGGGTTACGGTACGCGCGCTGGTCCGGGACGAGCCTGGCCGCCATCCTGCTGCTCGAGCACGCGTCACTGAACCACGAGAACGCGCCACGCACGCACGAATACTGGAACTCGATGGGCAACGCGCACTTGGAGCTGTTTTTACGACACCGCAAGTTTCTGCCCGTGTCCAAGTTCCACCTGACCAAGTGCCTCATGGCGTTCACGCGCGCCTTCGCGTACATGGAGAGCATGGCCGACCCGCTGCTGCTGCTGCGCTACGCGATTTGCTTGTTCTGGCGCGGCGGGGACGCGGACCTGGAGAAGGCCGACGAGGTCTTCAGGGAGCTTTTCGCCAAGTTCGCGAGCTTCTGCGACAAGGATCGACTTAACCTGCGCTTCCTGCACTTCCAGACGCTCGCGCGACTGCACATGTACCACGAGGCCGCCGAGTGCCTCGCCACAGTCATCGAACTTCACAAAGAGTCGGCCTCGACTTCTTCTTCACCGCCATCGACACCACCACCAAGAGCAGCGTCAGGCTCAGGCATGACGCCACCGAGCCCGTACGACATGGAAGACTACCTCATGATGCTCATGCACTGCCAGCAGTGCAGTGGGGACTACATCCTGGCATCCGCGACCTTTTCAACGATTCTCAAGACCCGGGGCATCACACAGGAGGGCAGCCTGAGCGATGCGCAGTACCTGGAGCTCTGGTACTTCCTCGCTCACAAGTGTTTCGCCCACGAGGAGTACCCGCTCGCGCTCGAGTTCTACTCGATTGCGCTCAACTTTGCCAAAGACTCGCAAGTGCTCGCAGCCATCCACTACAGTCGCGGGCTGTGTCTTGCGGCTCTAGGTGAGGACGCCAAGTGCGTCGCCGAGTACAAGCGCGCGCGCAACTTGAATCGCCACGTGACCCCGCTTGTGACGCTCGCAGACCTGCGCGTGAGCTACGAGGATGAGTTTGCGCTACTGCTACAGAAGCCCATTCGTCAGGTGATCGACGAAGTGCGCGTGAACCTGTACGACAAGGCTGTGAAGAAGCTCCAGCGGCTCTTCCGCCGCAAGCACCACACGAAGAATCACGACTCTGGTGCGGTCAAAAGCAAAGTCGTACTGACGAAGACGCCGTCATCGTTGACAGACCCTCGTGCGAGAAATGCTTTGAACGGAGCTGCTGGGCGACGGAGCTCGTTGATTCGAGACCTGAGCTCCAGCAGCTCCGCTATCGCTGCAGCAGCTCTGCACCAAAATGGCGCTGATGATGAGAATATTACGGAAAGTGTGCCTATTGACAGCCAGCACGAGAAGTTTGTAGCCCGCCAGCGAGCAGCTCAAGACAAGATCCAGCAGATCCGGGCCAACGCGCGCTCTCAGACCCAGCATCAGCTCTCGGCAATGTCGTCGCAACCTTACAATATGAGAGCAACACCGGCGAAGAAGGTCAAGTCCATGCCGAGCGAGCCGTTTGCCTCACATGCAACCAGCGGACTGCTCAACCCGGACTGGGAGCGCCCCGAGCTAAGACGCAAGCAGTCCATGGACACGTTCAACAAGGTATGCGCAACCACTCTGTGATCTGTGATCTGTGATAGCGAGGTCATCACCTCTAACAATGTTGTCACTGTGTGTGCATGTGTAGCTCGGATACGTCCCCACGACGATGCCGTGCGTCAAGTACTGGGATCAGTTGCTCAGCTGCGCTTGTGACCTGTTTGAGTCACGCGCCGCGCTGTTTCGATGCGTCGCGTGCATCCGCAGTGCGCTGCCACAGGCCACGGACGTGATCGCGTTCTGCGTATTGGCGGAATGCGCGGGGGACGTGAGCGAAGCCATCGAGAAGCTGCACGACCCGAGCTACGAGCGCGAGGTCGCGTACGTGTGCACGGTCATTGACGTGGCCAAGTTGCTCCAGGGCTTCGAAGGGTCTGTCAGTAATGGGGGCAACAGCAGTGGTGGACTGTTGCCCTCTGCGAGCCTCTTGTCACAGCTTTTGAGCGAGCCCAGTAGCCACAAGATGCTCACGAGCGCGACCCCAGACTCGCCCGTGCGGTTCCCAGCCATTGCATCTGGGTCAGCGGCATCCGATGCCACGACTGGCATGATGAATCTAGGTCTTCAGGCTCAGAGCAGCAGTAATAGCGGTAGTGGCTTTGGTGTGGCGGCGGCCACCAGTCCGAGGACCCCGGGGCGCGTGATGCTGTTGCCGTGCATACCTCACCAGGATACCTCTGGCGCCAAGGGGTCTCTAGTATCACCATCTGGTGGTAATGGGAAACAGACTGGAGGTGGTGGAGCGAACATCACCGAGTCGTCTCGGCTGGGCGACATGGTCGACGCGCACTTCCTTGAGCGCGGCAAGCCCTTCGGAATTTCAACAACGAAGACGACGAATCCACTGACAAAAGCTGTGACGACACTGCACGTCCACTCGACCGAGAGCATCTCCGTGCTCCACGACTTTCGCCACGCGAATACCGCCTTGCTGCACTCCCAGCAATCCTTTGGCGGCGAGAGGTAGTCGGCCAGTCACACTAGACATATCCCACAGGTGATTACAGACCGACCAAAAGTTTGATCGAGAGAGGAATAAAAATCGTGTTGCATGGTGGAAATGCTGCTGAGCCTTGTACATACTGGTGCTGGGCTGCTGGGCTCTTAAAGGATTGTTTACTTGAATCGGTTCGCGACCTTGTGGATGTACTCCATGAGCACGGGGAAGAGCGCCGAGACACTGTCATTGATGAGCCCCAAGAAGTACTGCTCGGCCTGCTCGTCCGTGAGGTCGAGGCGGAACTTCTCCTGCACTTTTTGCAACGTCGTCTCCGGGTCGCGCGACAGCTCCTCAATGCCGGCGTCGGCCATGAGGCTCAACAAGTTCAGGATCAGGTCGGCGCTCTTACGGAGCCAGTTGAACGCCTGGCAGCAGTACGTCTGGAACTTGAGGTAGTGCTGGGACTGCGGCCCGCCCATGCCCTCGACCATCTCCTTCGTGAGGCGGAACGGCGGCGGGTACGGCTTCGGGTCCGCGCCAAAGATGTACCCAAAGTCAATGTGGAACAGGTTCCCCTCGGTCTTCATCATGAGGTTATCCAAGTGCCGGTCGCCAATGCCCAGCAGGTACGTCAGCACGCAGTACCCAGCCACGGACTTGACGTACGTGCTCAGTGTCTCTGGGTTCACGCCGTACTCGGCGCTCGGGTCCGGCTGGTGCTTTCGCAGGAAGCCCAGCACCTGTGGGGAATCGAATTTGTCGACCACGTAGGACACTGGGTACGAGTCCTGGACAAACTCCATGAGGCCGTCGTTCGCGCCCGTTGCGAGGATCCGGTACGGCGTGAGCTTCAGGTCCAGGTTCACCTTCTTGAGCAGGCGGTCCATGAGCGTGAACATCTGCATGATGAGCTGGTCCTGGCGCAGGTCGTCGCCATTCTTCACCATTACCTTGTACATTGGCCCCTCTTTCTCGCGGTTCAGGTAGTTGATCACGCGTGTCGAGATCGAGCCGCGCGTGAGGTTGTCACTGCTGCTGGCGCCAAAGACCATCGACTGCGAGAGCATTGAGGCGGTACCCTGGGCTCCGCCTGATCCCTCGGGGGCCAGCAGCACTGAGTCGTGGAGATTCGTGTGGCCAGCACCATGCCCATGCCCCACGTGACCGTGCTGCTGCTCGGCCGGTGGGATGATCGTCTGGAACTGGATCACCGCAGGGTACATGGCGCTCTTGAACATCTTGGCCGACGACGGCACGATGCCGCTCAGGAACACGTCTGGGTCCAGCGGGATGCGGATCACGTGACCCTTGGCCCACGGGAACTGGTGCTTGAGCAGGTACCGCATCTTCTCTTCTTTCGGACCTTTCTTGCCGCGCTCCTCGCGCGCACGGTTGTGGATCGCGAGGATCTGATCCATGAACGCCCGCTGCGCCATGATCATATCGTAGATTGGCCGCTTCTCCTCGCCCTGCCGCAAGTCCTCGAGCAGTTCGTTGAGCACAACGCGGAAGATCTCCGAGTCGCGGCTGATGTCCCCGGCCTCGACTTTCAAGTACCAGAAGAAGTAGTTGGCCATCTGGAAGCTCGTGCTTGAGCGCTCAATGAGAAAGCGCGCGAGCGGACCCAGCGATTCATGCGACGAGCCGCCACCGCCACCCGCTTCGCTTCCGTCATCGTTGATCAGCGCAGCGCCACCGCGGGACGACGTCGTGACGGCGGGCGACGACGACGACGACGCGCTCTTCTCGTACCGCAAGGCCTGCACGAGCTGCAGCAAAAAGTCAAAGAGGTCCTCGTTCTTGGCCTTGGCGAGCGTCGAGACGGCAAAATTGCGCACGATCTCGTGCTTGAATTCCTTCTCGCGGCCCAGCAGCTTGAGTGCGTCGGCGATGTCGATCTCGCACCATTGTTGCAGCAAGTCGGTCGCCTGCTGGCGCTCAGTCTCCTCGTTCCAGTCCACCGAGAGCAAAAACTTGACCACGGCCTTCTTGTTGTCCAGCAGCGTGTACCGGAACTTCCACAACAGGTCCTTGTCGTCGTTCTTGAGCGTATTCGTGGGCGTCGCGAGCAGCGCCTCGATGCGCACGTTCTCATCCCTGCTAGGCTTGAGGTTCGGATCGATCGAGCCGCGCAAAATGTCGCGCGCGAGCTTGCGGTACTTGCGCTCCGACGGGTTCTCCTCGTTCAGTTCCGGGTCCCACACGGTGATGAGGCTCGAAATCTCCTTGGAGTTCGAGTACGAGTACCCGGACGACGCCGACGAGGGCGTCGCGGCGGTGGCGGCGTTCGCCAGGTCGTACTTGTCGACAAAGGACGACGACGGTCCGCTCGACGGCGACGCGAGACCGCCGCCGTACGGGCCCAATCGTCTGGATACATCCGCCGAGTACGACGCCGGCACGGCGCGCTGCGCGTAGGGCTCTTCTTCGTACACGACGACGTCGCCAAAGTACGGCATCTCGATCCACAGCAGCGCGTCCTCGCGGTATGAGCAGAAGGGTCCGAGCGTCTCTTTGCGACCCGGGGGCTCGCTGCCGCGGCGGATGCGCGCGATGCGGCGGTCCGTGACGCCGTCCATCCACTCGTTGCGCGGGATCTCCTTGCGCTCAAACTTCTCACGAAGTTTGTCGAGGCGAAAGCACTCCTGTTGCGCCCACTCATCGTGGACCTCCGATGGCGTCGTAGTGTTGGGCGACGAGTCGGCCTCCATACCGGGCCAGATGCGCAGGCACTGGATGCCGTCGCGCAGCACGCCATGCTTGGTGAAGAACGAGATGGTCGTGCCGCCGATAGGCACCCAGCCGACGCCCCAGATCGTGATTGCGAGCAGCGAGTTGCGCGACAGGTCCCGGTAGCGCACGGGGAACGAGAGCCACTCGTTCCAATAGATGCTCGACTCACTGCACTTGGTCGGGCCCTTCGAGCTATTGGTTATGTAGAATCCCGTACCAATACACACGCATAGAGATGAGCCCATGCACACGCCTCTGTAATTTCCAAGGACGGTAAAGATTACGTGACGCACCTGATGACCATGGGGTGCAGCGGCAGCCCGTCTGAGAAGATCTGCGCGCTGATGAAGAACTCCTTGATGGTCGAGTTGCGCAGCTCCGAGGGCGTGCCGGCGAGCTGCTCGAGCCCGTGACTCTCGAAGGCACTGGGCGTGCGCTTGCTGCTCGAGATCTTTTTGACCGAGGGCGTGAGCGGCTGCATTTGCGGTGGTGCGAGCTTGAGCGCACTGAGCTGCTCGTCCACAACGCCCAGGCCGATCGCCGGCGCGAGCTCCAGCAGCGACACCTTGAGCGAGATGCTCGTGCTCACGCCACTGCTCAAGTAGTAGCGGTACTCCTTCATGCGCGAGGTGGTGCCCATGGTGGATAGTCAGACGGGTAAGAGCGGAAGACGCGTGCGCGTGCGGCCTTCTGCTTCCTTGCTTCTGCTCTACTTTCCCTAGCAGTTCTGGGTACGAAGCACGCGATCGTACCAGGCAATTGGAGATTTCCGAGTCGTACCTAATTGAAGTGAAACGGAACATTTTTCGACACGATCGTACTTAGAAGAGAAGCTCCATGATGTTGTTCCTGTTCTGCTTGCTGGCTCGATTTTCATCTTCTTTGACGATGAGTTTCTCTGCAAATGAATGCGACCCTGGGAAGGACGAGAACATCGAGGCTTCTATACAGACACTAAGCATGGCAGCAGGCATCATCTCCATGCAGGGACGACCGAACGTAAGCGTCATAGCAAAAAATGATGCATCATGCAGATTGCATTTTATCGAAGCGGAGCCATCGCGTGCTCTCTCCAAAGCGCAGCAAATGAGGCGACCACATGCGCTGCCGCCCTTCGTCTCTATCGCACGCGAGAGTGAGCGCTCGAGAGAGAGACACACAGGCAAGCAAGCAAACAGAACCAACTTTATACACTACAATTCGGGGATAAAGAAACCAGAAGAGCCCAAGACTCGCTTCCTCTCTTCTCGCTCATCGCGTCCTCGATGAGTCCTTCTTTCTCTCTCTCTCTCTTTCGTGCCTTTTCCGCTCTCCTTCTTGTCTCTTCTCTCTCGATCGTCTCACTCGCTCGCTCACTCGTCTTCTCGTCCGCGCTCGGTCGCTGCTGGCGTCGCGCGGGGTGCGGTACTGGCGAGCTTACTCAGCCAATGCGTCTAATTTTGCTTCCATTCGCGCCATCGCCGTGGCTAATTTGTCGATGTCTGCAGTGTGCTGACCTAGTGTGTGGAACATCGCGCCCTGCTGTGTTGCGAGCTGCTGCTGCGTCTCCGTCGTGCGGCACAATAAATCCATCAGCATCGTCTCCATCTTCGGTCCCGCTGTCACTTGGCCGTCGCCGACGCTGTTCGCCGCCACGAGGTCCTGCGACTGGGCGTGCACACTTGGAGCCGCGACAACCTGGTTCGCGATACCGATGCCCGAGCCGCGCAGCGGCTCCGCGGAGCGCACGGGCTGAGGACGAGGAGGTTCTGGCTTGCCGTTCTCCATTGGAGCCGAAAGCGCGTTCTTACGGTCTTCCAAGTTCTTCATCGCCACGTTCGAGAGCTTCTCCAAGGTCGCGATATCGCACGACGTGCGAGGCTGCGTGTCGAACACGAAAACCGTGCCGAGCAGGTGGCCCGAAGGCGTGCAGATCGGAGCGCCGGCATAGAATCGGATCTTCGCAGCACCAGTCACCAGCGGGTTCTTCGCGAAACGCTTGTCGAGCAACGTGTCCATGACAACCATCGGCTCCTTCGACATGATCGCGTGGGCGCAGAACGACACAGAGCGAGGCACTTCGTTCTGCGCAAGACCAACGCTTGCCTTGAACCACTCGCGGTCCTCGTCAAGCAGACTGACGGCGGCGATCGGGCTCTTGAGCGCGTTCGACGCGAGGTCGCAAATGATGTCGAAGACATCCTCGGTCGGCGAGTCCATGATCTCGAAACTGCGCACCACTTCGAGACGCTCCGTCTCGTCCGGGGCGATCGGCGGCTTTGGCCACGGGTGGTCCCAGTCAAAGTCCAGCGGGTACTCGAACTCGGGCTGGTGGAAGTCCGACGTGAACTGCTGGAGCTCCCCTTCCGAGACGTTGGTCGGCGAATGAAAATTCTTCGCGTCCCAATGCTCTTCCGCCGGAGGAGCCGACGAGCTCGAGATCGTGTTCGACGGCGGCGCCTGCGGGTTCGCCGTCTGGTTGGCGTGAGACAGGATGCATGACATGCACACGCGCACAAGCGACTTGCCGATCACGGGCAGCTCAGCCTGCTTCTTCAGGGTACAGTTGCCGCACACGACCTCACCGCACTGTAGCCATCAACAGACACGGAGGATAGATTGAAAACATTAGAAACCCCGATAAAGCCTACAAAGCCCACAGATAACAAAAAAGCGATGCAGAAACGCACCTTGCGGCAGTGGTGCTTTCGCCGGAAGCGCGTGAAATTCCGCGTGCACACGTGGCATCTGTAGCGCTCTGTGTCGAGCACCCAGTCGTCCTGGTGGCGCAGCTGGTCGATCGTGAGCACGTCGTTGTTGCTGGCCGCAGCGGCCTTCAAGCTGCGCGACGACATCCTCCTCGTTCTGTTTATTCATACAAAGAACACACACAAGTGAGTCCACTGCTCTGCATCCATACACACAGGAGTCGTACAGACACATACCGTGCCGGTCGGTCTCTACTGCTGACGCGCGCCCTGGAGTGCTGCTGCTTTCTGCGGCGACGACCGCGTGACTTTTCTGGTACGAAGCGGCTCGCCGAAGAAAAGGAATGCGGACGGCGGCCTTCCTTCGGGCGTGACTGACTGTTTGTTTGAGTGACTGGGGCGAAAGCGGCAGCGGCGGCGATAAGAAAGAGAGGGGGGGGGG